>CM053033.1:7192046-7367046 GCA_028564925.1 Lithobates sylvaticus | reverse complement strand
GCAAAAAATAAATAAAATAAATTCACAAAAAGGTGGACTTATCCTTTAAATAAAAAAAAATGTAAACCAAAAAAAAAAAAAAAATGAAAGAAAGTAGCTAATACTTCAAAGCTTGGCTATACAATGACAGAGCGTTTTAATCAACTATGAAATACTATAAACAGGACAGCATTCTAATGGACCTCACTGACTACTTACTTTGTGCCTCTGGTGTCCTCCAAAGGCAATCCGGCGAGCATCTTCTACATTATCACAAACCAGAGCGTTACCGCAGGCGTACTGCAGGGCCTTCTTGATGTGCGGCGGCTCATAGCGGATCACGTCAATCACCAACTTCGCTCCCTTTAGCTCACGCAGCTTCTCATCTGTGGGTTTTACCTATACAGAAAAAAAATCATTTACAATTTTAATACGAAGATCTTCGATATTAGATTGGCCCCTGCAAGTGGAATATGCAATTGAAACTACTGGTCCAGTCTGTAACAAAACGTCCCACACTCCGCTTGAGTGCTTTCGTCATATACACCGCTTCCTCCCAGTCTGAACCTTCAGATATTCCAACACCTGACAACCACAAACTAGGCAGTACTCGTTTTGGCTGCTAAACATGAAACTGTTTATTGAAACACAGGTAACACTCGGGACAATCCCTCCCCACCTTTGCATTCCGGGCAGGGTAGACTGTCCAATCAGCAGGGAGAGCTGTTGGAGGGATCCCCCCCGCCTCACAGCAAACTCACATACACATCCCATAATACCCAAGGCAGACAGACAATAGAACAATGAAATAGAGGCCACACCCCAAACGACCCAACAAAGAGTACACAAAAAGTATGAGACACATCCATCTCTCTAATAATAAATGCATATATATATACACACACATACATACATAATCTGACAAAAGTGAGTACACTCCTCACATTTCTGTAAATCTTTTCTTCTCTCTTTTCATGTGACAACACTGAAGAAATGACACTTGTCTACAATGTAAAGTAGTGAGTGTACAGCTTGTATAACAGTGTAAATTTGCCGTCCCCTCAAAATAACTCAACACACAGCCATTAATGTCTAAACCGCTGGCAACAAAAGTCAGTACACCCCTAAGTGAAAATGTCCAAATTGGGCCCAATTAGCCACTTTCCTTCCCCGGCTCCAGGTGACGTCCCAGTGACGAAACGCATAGGGTGGAGCTAACAGCGTCATTGCATTACTTTGTAAATATTTTCTTCTATCTTTTCATGTGACAACACTGAAGAAATGACACTTGTCTACAATGTAAAGTAGTGAGTGTACAGCTTGTATAACAGTGTAAATTTGCCGTCCCCTCAAAATAACTCAACACACAGCCATTAATGTCTAAACCGCTGGCAACACAAGTCAGTACACCCCTAAGTGAAAATGTCCAAATTGGGTCCAATTAGCCATTTTCCCTCCCCGGTGTCATGTGACTCGTTAGTGTTACAAGGTCTCAGGTGTGAATGGGGAGCAGGTGTGTTAAATTTGGTGTTATCGCTCTCACTCTCTCATACTGGTCACTGGAGGTTCTACATGGCACCTCATGGCAAAGAACTCTCTGAGGATCCGAAAAAAAAAAAAAGAATTGTTGCTCTACATAAAGATGGCCGAGGCTAAAAGAAGATTGCCAAGACCCGGAAACTGAGCTGCAGCACGGTGGCCAAGACCATACAGCGGTATAACAGGACAGGTTCCCCTCAGAACAGGCCTCGCCATGGTCCACCAAAGAAGTTGAGGTCACGTGCTCAGCGTCATATCCAGAGGTTGTAGGGGTGGGGGGTCAGCCTGTCAGTGCTCAGACCATACGCCGCACACTGCATCAAATTGGTCTGCATGGCTGTCGTCCCAGAAGGAAGCCTCTTCTAAAGATGATGTACAAGAAAACCTGCAAACAGTTTGCTGAAGACTAGCAGACTAAGGACATGGATTACTGGAACCACGTCCTGTGGTCTGATGAGACCAAGATAAACGTATTTGGTGTCAGATGGTGACAAGCGTGTGTGGGGGCAACCAGGTGAGGAGGACAAAGACAAGTGTGTCTTGTCTACAGTCAAGCACGGTGGTGGGGAGTGTCATGGTGGTGGGGAGTGTCATGGTGGGGGGGAGCGTCATGGTGGGGGGGAGCGTCATGGTGGGGGGGAGCGTCATGGTGGGGGGGAGCGTCATGGTGGGGGGGAGCGTCATGGTGGGGGGGGAGTGTCATGGTGGGGGGCTGCATGAGTGCTGCCGGCACTGGGGGGCTACAGATCATTGAGGGAACCATGAATGCCAACATGTACTGTGACATACTGAAGCAGAGCATGATCCCCTCCCTTCAGAGACTGGACCGCAGGGCAGTATTCCAACATGATAACCACCCCAAACACACCTTCAAGACCACCACTGCCTTGCTAAAGAAGCTGAGGGTAAAGGTGATGGACTGGCCAAGCATGTCTCCAGACCTAAACCCTATTGAGCATCTGTGGGACATCCTCAAACGGAAGGTGGAGGAGCGCAGGGTCTCTAACATCCACCAGCTCCGTGATGTCATCATGGGGGAGGGGAAGAGGACTCCAGTGACAACCTGTGAAGCTCTGGTGACCTCCATGCCCAAGAGGGTTAAGGCCGTGCTGGAAAATAATGGCGGCCACACAAAATATTGACACTTTGGGCCCAATTTGGAAATTTTCACTTAGGGGTGTACTGACTTTTGTTGCCAGCGGTTTAGACATTAATGGCTGTGTGTTGAGTTATTTTGAGGGGACGGCAAATTTACACTGTTATACAAGCTGTACACTCACTACTTTACATTGTAGACAAGTGTCATTTCTTCAGTATTGTCACATGAAAAGAGAGAAGAAAAGATTCACACAAATGTGACTGAGGGGTGTACTTACTTTTGTGAGATACTGATACAGAGATAGATTATATAATATATATATAAAATCACACACAAAAAACATTCCAGTGCGGTTGTACAGCGAGTCTGATAGTACAGATCAGTTTGGGGTTCTCGGTCACCCTGTGCCCCTATTAGAGACACAGGGTGACTTGGACATAGGAGGTGCAGGAATTTCCATTAAAACACTGGAAGGATGAAATAAAATACCTCCAAGTAATCCAGAGGGAGGAATGTCTCCGGCTCTCCTCGCTGCTCTTTAATATACTGGATGCAGTCTCTGCCGGTCTTCTCTGAATCCACAATGATGGCGTCCATGTTCTTCCCGAGCACCTTGGTGACGGCAATCTGGTACTTCTTCTGAGTGGGCTGGCAGAGGTCAATCAGTCGCCCGTACTAAAGGAGAGAGAAGAATCGGGTGTCAGGTTTAGGCAAATCGAAAAGGAAGGAAGGAGCGTGTAAGCAGTTCTACAAATAAAAAAAAAATAGAACTTTTTTTTTTTTCCACTACAGGGTGGATGTACCCATATGACATTTTTAATAAATTTTCTTCACACAAACAGAGCTCTCTTTTGGTGGTATTTAATCGATACTGGGTTTCTTGTTTTTTTAGTAAAAAATAAAGAAGAAAAGGAAAAGAAAAAAAGTTTTTCTTAGCTTCTGTCAGTAAATTTTGTAAATAAGTAATTTTTCTCCTTCACTGGGGGTACTCCGGATATTTATATTTGAGATCAGAATGCAGCGAAATAAGAAAAAGTGATGAAAGTGCAGAAGGAGAAAGAAGAAGAAAGAAAAGAAAGAAAGAAAGAAAGGAAGGAGGAAGAAGAAGAAAGAAGAAAGAAAGAAGGAAGGAGGAAGAAGAAAGAAAGAAGGAAGGAGGAAGAAGAAAGAAAGAAGGAAGGAGGAAGAAGAAAGAAAAGAAAGAAAGGAGGAAGAAGAAAGAAAAGAAAGAAAAGGAAGGAGAAAGAAGAAAGAAAAAGAAAGAAAGAAAGAAAGAAAGAAAAAAAAAAAAAGAAAGAAAAAAAGAAAAAAAAAAAAAAAGAAAGAAAAAAAGAAAGAAAAAAAAAAAGAAAGAAGAGAAGCCCATACCACAGAACCCGGATACAGCCTCTTGATGCTCTCCATGATTTCGGCTTTGCGTTGCTGTCGGCTGCTCTCTTGACGATCGATCCTGGCGTCTCCCAGCTGTTCCATCACTTGGTTCAACTCCTTGTTGATTTCGTCGATTCTCCTTTTAGCCCCTTCCACCTCCTCTGTCAATGTCTCTTCAAGGTTCTTCTGCTCTTCCAACGATTGCCTGGCAAGGAGGAGAGAGAAATGGATTTAGGCTTCTTTCGCATATATGCAAATCGGATCGCATCCAATTCGCATGATACGTGAACCACGTACCTTCTATGGAGTCGGTTCACATATATGTGATGCAGCAGCAGTGCAAATTTGTCGTGAATTTAAAGAGAGTCCTGTGCGTTTTCTGAGCACTGCGGTGCGGTTCTGATGTGAATTACAGGCTCATTGCCTTCTATAGGAACACATCTGAATCACACATATGATCGGTTTTGACCCCCCCCCCCCCCCCCCCCCCCCCACTCCCAATCCATAACAGGCCCTTCGGGTCTCATTAAAGGCTTCCAGATTCCGATAAGCCACCTGCCAACAGACCCCCACAACCACCGGCCAGGGTTGTAAAGAAGAGGCCCTTCTCCCCATCAACATGGGGATGCCCCCCTTAGCTCAGGGCACGTGGCCTGGTATGGGTCAGGTGGGGGGGCTCGGTCGTCCCCTACATTTCCTGCCAGGCTGCATGCTCGGATAAGGGTCTTTTATGGATTTTGTCCCCCTGTTCCGGTGCACGTGGCCTGGTATGGGTGGTCAAAAGGTTAAAGGGGGAGGGGGGGGGGGGGCGGTGCTCGCTCATCACCTACCTTTCCTGGCCTGCCAGGCTGCATGCTCGGATAAGGGTCTGGTATGGATTTGGGAGGGTTGGGGTTTCACTTAAAATCCCTTCCAGACACGAAGGGTCTGATATTGATTGGGAAGGAAACCCCAAACTGTTTTTTCTCTCAAATTTTATTCCCAGCAATTCTTTGGTTTACATTTAGCTGTCAACTCGCTGAGTCATCGGTTGTCATGGACGCGACAGCCGACTTCCTGGCCTGCTCCTCATCAACCAGCTATTGTTAGACGCTGGCCATTCGCTTCTGAACCTTAGGTGGAAATTGCGGCTGAACCGCTGCTTTGGGAATTCGCTGTGTAAAAAACGGACGGGCAATTCGCACCGGACATGTCTGCACCTAGATTTACTAAAACTGGAGAGTGCAAAATCTAGTGCAGCTGTACATGGTAGCCAATCAGCTGCTTCTAACTTCAGATTTTTTTTTTGTCAAAGCTTAATTGAACAAACACTGGAAGCTGATTGGCTTTTATGCAGAGCTGCACCAGATTTTTCACTCTCCAGTTTTAGGAAATCAACCCCAATGTGTTAAAACATACCCAACAGTAAAGACATACATGCCTGGGGTCAGGGGGGGGCTATCTAAAAACACTCACTTTTGCCCCCCGCCCCCAATACTTAACTAGCCAAGCTCCCTCGACACCTCCCAGTAGCAGCCCCCCCCCATTGAAGACCCAGTGTAAACTTAGACAGGATGACAAGTGAGAGGATGAAGGGCCTAGTGATTGGCAGCAGGCTTATTACATTAGGAGACCTTCATCTGCTTCCCTCCATACCTGAAGTCCAAGATCTGTTAGCCAGCGAAAGTCTATAAGCCTGAGGTGCATGATGGGGAAAACGTGGTTGCTTTGCCCTAAATAGACAAAATGACCAAGTTTTCCCCCCAGACGGGGTAATGGGAGAACTGGTTAGAGAAGAGTTCATACAATGAAATGAAGAATGATACATACTTGCTGGTAGCGATATATTCCTCCAATTTTTCGATTCTCTTTTGGTTTTCTTCTATTTCACGCAGTTTCTGTTTGATTTTCGCCTGAATTTAGGAAAACACAAAATAAAATTGAATATACTGCCATATTTATTATAGGTCTGGTATGTAAAGAGAAGCAGTAAGCGGCCTCCATTCATACTTCAGTCTCCACTTTCTTCCTCTCCTCCAAATCCAGACGATCTTGGTCGGCCTTCTGATCGCGATTAAACTTTTCTAATTCCTGAGCCAGAGTGGCGGCCCTCTTGCTGGCTTCTTCTTTTAAGCGGTGATATTTCTTAACCTAAAAAATGGGCAAGGAAGAAAAAAACAAAAAAAAAAAACGTAGTCATACCAAGCCAGTTATTTCATCACTTGCTAAAGGCAAGTGGATTGGAAGCAAAACATTGGGTGCCTCATGACTGGATGTCCATACCTGGTTTTCCTCCAGTGTAAGATCTCTGCCTTGACTCTGACTCTCCTCCTCCATCCTCTCTTCAAACTCCTGCCTGGCCTTCTCCACAGACTGCACCTCCTTCTCCAGTTCATCCATATCCCCCTTACGCTTCTTATATTGCTTCTGAGCGTTCTGAAGGGACTTCTTCGCCGCTTCCAGCTTCTTGATCTTGTGAGAAGTGTTTTCCTTGGCTTTGATGTATTGCGGGCGCTTCTGATTCAGCTCAGCGTCCTTCTCCCTATAAAGAAAAAAAAATAAAAAGGAAAAAAAAGGAAGGAAGGAAGGAAGGAAGGAAGGAAGGAAGGAAGGAAGGAAGGAAGGAAGGAAAAAAAAAAAAAAGAACGAAAAGTAGGAAAGGAGGAGGAGGAGAAAGAAGGAAAGGAAGAAAGGAGGAGAAAGAAAGAAAGAAAGGAGGAGGAGAAAGAAGGAAAAAAAGAAAGGAGGAGAGGAGGAGGAGGAGGAGGAGGAGGAGGAGGAGGAGGAGGAGGAGAAAGAAGGAAAGGAAGAGAGGAGGAGGAGGAGAAAGAAGGAAAGGAAGAAAGGAGGAGGAGGAGGAGAAAGAAGGAAAGGAAGAAAGGAGGAGGAGGAGAAAGAAGGAAAGGAAGAAAGGAGGAGGAGGAGAAAGAAGGAAAGGAAGAAAGGAGGAGGAGGAGAAAGAAGGAGGAGAAAGAAGGAAAGGAAGAAAGGAGGAGGAGGAGAAAGAAGGAGGAGAAAGAAGGAAAGGAAGAAAGGAGGAGGAGGAGAAAGAAGGAAAGGAAGAAAGGAGGAGGAGGAGAAAGAAGGAAAGGAAGAAAGGAGGAGGAGGAGAAAGAAGGAAAGGAAGAAAGGAAAGGAGGAGGAGAAAGAAGGAAAGGAAGAAAGGAAAGGAAAGGAAGGAAGGAAGGAAGAAAAAAAAGAGAGGAAAGGAGGAAAGGAAGAAAGGAAAGGGAGGAAGGAAGGAAGGAAGGAAGGAAGGAAGGAAGGAAGGAAGGAAGGAAGGAAGGAAGGAAGGAAGAAAAAGAACGAAAAGGAAGAAAGGAGGAGGAGGAGGAGGAGGAGGAGGAGGAGGAGGAGGAGGAGGAGAAAGAAGGAGGAGAAAGAAGGAAAGGAAGAAAGAAGGAAAGGAAGAAAGGAGGAGGAGAAAGAAGGAAAGGAAGGAAGGAGGAGGAGAAAGAAGGAAAGGAAGGAAGGAAGGAAGGAGGAGGAGAAAGAAGGAAAGGAAGGAAGGAAGGAAGGAAGGAAGGAAGGAAAAGAACGAAAAGGAAGAAAGGAGGAGGATGAGAAAGAAGGAAAGGAAGAAAGGATGAGAAAGAAGGAAAGGAAGAAAGGAGGAGGAGAAAGAAGGGAAGGAAGGAAGGAAGGAAGGAAGGAAGGAAGGAAGGAAGGAAGAAAAAGGAAGGAAGGAAGGAAGGAAGAAAGAAAAGAAAGAAAAGGAAGAAGGAGGAGGAGGAAAGAAAGAAAGGAAGAAAGGATGAGAAAGAAGGAAAGGAGAAAGAAGGAAAGGAAGGGAAAGGAGAAGAGAAGAGGAGAAAGAAAAAAGGAAAAGGAAGAAAGGAGGAGGAGGAGGAGGAGAAAGAAGGATGAGAAAGAAGGAAAGGAAGAAAGGAGGAGGAGGAGAAAGAAGGAAAGGAAGAGGAGGAGAGGAGGAAAGGAAGGAAAGAAGGAAGGATGAGAAAGAAGGAAAGGAAGAAAGGAAGGAGGAAGAGGAAGAAGGAAAGAAAGAAGGAAAGGAAGGAAGGAAGGAAGGAAGGAAGGAAGAAGGAAGGAAGGAAGGAGGAGGAGAAGGAGGAGGAGAAAGAAGGAGGAGAAACAAAGAAGGAGAAAAAAAAAAAAAGAAGAAGAGAAAGAAGGAAAGAAAGAAAAGAAGGAAAGAAAGAAAGAAAGAAAGAAGAAAGAAAGAAAAAGAAAGAAAGAAAGAAAGAAAGAAAGAAAGAAAGACAAAGAAATAAAAGTAAGAGGGAAGGAGGAAAGAAGGAAGGAGAAAGTAAAATTTAAGTATGCCTTGTGTCATTCCTCTCCCCGACACTAACCACTGACAGCTTCCTCTAAATACATTTTTTACCCCCCTCTTATGCCCCATATACACGGTCGGAAATTCCGACCACAAAATCCGTAGGATTTTTTCAGACGGATTTTGTCCGACACTGGTGTTGCATACACACAGTCGGACAAAGTTGTCGGAAAATCCGATCATTCTGAACGTGGTGACGTTCGTTGCGTACGACGGAACTACGTAGAGCAGGGGTCTCAAACTGGCGGCCCTCCAGCTGTTGCTGAACTACAAGTCCCATCATGCCTCTGCCTGTGGGAGTCATGCTTGTAACTGTCAGCCTTGCAAGGCCTCATGGGACTTGTAGTTTTGCAACAGTTTGAGACCCCTGACGTAGAGGCTGGTAGCCAATAGCTTTGGTCTTGTAATGTGATCTGAGCATGCGTGGCACTTTGTCCGTCTGAATTTGCTACACACAAATCGGAAAAAGTCTGATCGGATTTTGTTGTCGGAAAATTTAAAAGCAGGATCTCAAATTTTTTTCCGTCTGAGACGGAAAAAGTCCGATGGAGCCCACACACGGTCAGATTTTCTGACAACATGGTCCAATAGGACATTTTCAGTCGGAAATTCAAATCCCACTTCCCTATTCCTTGCCTAGGCAAGGGTGATGTGTGCACTAAGGATGGGCTCAGGCGTGTTCACAACCTCACGTGCCCGAGCCCGTCAGGAAGCGGACACGCTAATCACAGGTAGCGAGACATTTCCTGATCCTCAGCTGCAGAGATCGGGAAATGGCTCAATGCCTGTGATTAGCGCTGCACAGTGTCAGCTTCCTGGCGGGCTCGGGCACGCGGGGGTTTGCGAAGACGCCCGAGCCCATCCTTGGTGTGCACGGCCCGCCTCCCATTGCCTCCTGAGATACCAAAACGTCCTATATCCCAGGAAGTAAATACTTTTCATCATTCATACAAATCCTGTAATAGAAGGCAGAATGGCAACATGTAGACATAGGCATGACGCCTGACCTCTGCGCATGTGTGAGGTCTGACATTGTGTCATCGGCAAGCAAGAAGAAATAACTGGCTCCCCGTGATGTCAAAAAAAAAAAAAAAAAAAAAGGGAAAAATGACAGCATGGGAAAGAACCTGCAGAAGGTGCTGAGCGGAGGCCTGCTACACTCTGAACACAGGAGGTCCTTCCTTGGCACGGGCGCCCTTTCCGACAATGCTTTGCATTTTATTATTGAATGCAAACTGTTCTGATTGGACGAGGTGGCCAGCCTGTGTTCACAATGCAGCAGGCCCTCTGCTCAGCAGGGAATGGGTATATGTATAGAATATGAACACCTATTCCAGGAATGACTTACTTGATCTCCTTCTCGATGGATTGCTGCTCTCTCATCATTTTGCCCAGATCCTTCTTCTTCTCCTTCAGTTCCTCCTCCACCTTGTCCATGTGTTTCTTGTCCTTCTCGATCTCCTTGTTCTTGGATCCCAGCTCTTTGTTCAGCTTCTCGATCTCGGACTCGTTGTGGTAAAGTTTAAACAGCTGTAGCTGGATCTGGGCTCGGGCCACCTCGTCTTTCAAACGCTGATAACGCTCGGCCTGCGAAGAGAACGTCCTGGGGGGTCATCGAATGCTTCACACATATGTGGCCCCTACCGACACAACTCACTGCGCTGGGAGCCGGCTGGGACCAGAAAACTCCCGATGCATACTAGCGATGGGGGAGCTATCCAATCACAGCAGGCACATGACCCGAATGCCCGCCTCCAAGCTTTTAGAACTCCTAAAGGTCCGGCTGGCGGTCGGCCTGAAGAGGTTAAAGCACATGTCAAACACAAGGCCCTTTCATGTGGCCCTTGCACCTCTCCTGCAGCTGCGGCACCTTCATATCTGCTTACTCCATGTCTCGGCAGACGGCAGCAGAGAGGACGACAAAACTTCTCCTACAGATCCTGCGCCTCTCTGTGCAACCGCAGCACCCCCCCCCCCCCCCCCTCAGCATTTAGAAGACTCCAGCCCTCCCCATTGGTCCTCCTACAGACCCTGCACTTTCTGCTGCAGGACAAGCTAAGGGTGGGGGGGGGGGGGACTCGACTTCTGATAGTGGCGGCACCCCGGCTTTTAAGGCTGCCTTCACACCTGAGCGTTTCAAAGTCGCGCATCTTTACAGCGATTTTTGCCCCGTTTTTGTTCAGGTCGCCAATGTAAAAAGGCAGAAAAACGCCCGTAATCTGCCCCAAAGAAGCTTGTGTTTTTTTTTTTTTGAGCTTAGGACCTTTTTTTCCAGGCGTTTTTTGCTTCAGGTGACAAAAACGCTCAGATGTGAACAGGTGCCATTGAAATGAATAGGATTTTGCTTGTTGGGCGTTTTTCAGGTATTTTTTTTCGGGGCGTTTTACGAGCTGAAAACGCTCAGGAGTGAATGCAGCCTTAAGGGTTAGTAATTCTTTACCAAAAAAAAAAAAAAACGTCATATGCAGGTAGTGTCGGGTGAAAACTGGACAGCTTTGACTAAAGTTGGATAATGCCCTTACTATAGGTGTATGTCGTCTACGTATCTCCCAAGTCCTGACTGGCAAACTCCCACAAATGGCGTTCTCCTCCTCCCCCACCACCACCACCCTCGTCCTGCCTCATTGCTGCTTACCCCCCATCATAGGAGCAAGACTGCTACACTTGGCCTGGCCATCTAGGCTGTATTGAGGGTTAAGCAGTAGCTCCCCCGTGCAGTCAGCAGCGACCCGTGCTACACAGCGACTGCAGAAATGAGAGACTAAAAGACTAAATTCACTGGCATCAAAGTTGCTGAAAGTCTATTGAGATTCTGCTGTCTGTCCATTTACAAGCCTTTGCGCGGTATAAATAAAGCTGTTCTGGGATTGGCTACGATAGGTTTACGTATCCAGCAAGGTAACCTGCGTGAAAACAGACCTCCTCCTTCTCCTGTTTGGCCTCCTTCCTCTCGGCGGCGATGTTTTTCTTGCGGTGATAATTGAACTGCGTGTCTTCCTCCGCTTTCACCATCTCCTTCTTACACTTGTCGTACTCGGACGCCAGTTCTCCCGACCGGCTGATCTCCTCAAACAAAGCCGTACGCTCCTTAGGATTCTTCATGGCGATCGATTCTACTGCCCCCTATAGGAACAGGAGGGGAAAAAAAAAAAAAAAAAATGCACGTCTATAAAATGCTAGATGAAGACTTTAAGAAGGGAGCCACTCTTGTGAAAACACATAATTATAATTAATTAACCGATGCCCGAAGGATGCCGTAACCGGCCTTTTGTTCGGCTTGGGTGCCCCCATTGCAAGCTGCAGAAGAGGATCAGGGCTGCTCTGTGCAAAACAATTACACAGAGCAGGCAAGTATAAAAAAAAAAAAAAAAAAAAAATTCCTATAAAAATAAAAACAAGAAGACTTTAGTATCACTTTAGCCAGCGTTTCTGGGTGCGCGCGCCGTGCCCAGCCAGCGTTTCTGGGTGCGCGCGCCGCGTGCCCAGCCAGCGTTTGCGCGCGCCGCGTGCCCAGCCAGCGTTTGCGCGCGCCGCGTGCCCAGCCAGCGTTTGCGCGCGCCGCGTGCGCCTGCGAGCGTTTTGATTGCTTTTACTAGAGGGAGTAATGGATTGTACTCTCTGCTTTGCAGGAACACAGAATCCATCCATCCCCCCCGTCAGAACTGAGTTCTGCCTTGTTTACATATCTCAGTTCTCTGTATTTCACTGGCGATCAGAGGGTGTCGGAAGACATCGAGTGCCCGTCACCCATGGATCGGCTTCTGCTGTGCCATCACAGCAGAAGCGGTGCGCCCCCTGCAGGATGACACACACACACACACACACACACACACATAAAAATTCCTGCGCACAGCTACCGCCCTTTAACAGTAAAAGTGCTATAGGGCGATCAGCAAGTGGTTAATCAAATGATGTAAAAAAATAAAAAGAAAAGAAAGTCGCCCAGAAGGGATAATCGTTATTACATTTCTTCCGCAGAGCTGCACACAATAAGTGTAAAGAAGGTCTCCACGTACCTGAAAGACCAAGAAGTTCCTGGCTTTAATCAGGATCCCCAACTTCTCCAGCTCATCGCTGTATTCTGCCAGCTGGACCACCTTGCTGTTGATTCTATATTCAGAAGATCCGCCTGGGGGGGGGAAGGAACACAAACTGGTCAAGAAAAGGCATGGCAACATGGCAATCGCGGCTTTCTGCAACATTGCTGGATTATAGGAGTGATACAGGAAGTCCCCGCCCCACCCCCACCCAGCAGCAGAGGACTAGAAGCCCCTCCCCCTTATGTTTCCCTGCAGACAGGCTGGGAGAGAGCCGGGGGTCACGTGACAGGCGGACATGGGAGAGAGCCGGGGGTCACGTGACAGGCGGACATGGGAGAGAGCCGGGGGTCACGTGACAGGCGGACATGGGAGAGAGCCGGGGGGGGGGGGTCACGGGACAGCTGGACATGGGAGAGAGCCGGGGGGGGGGGGGGGGTCACGGGACAGCTGGACATGGGAGAGAGCCGGGGGGGGGGGGTCACGGGACAGCTGGACATGGGAGAGAGCCGGGGGGGGGGGGGGGTCACGGGACAGCTGGACATGGGAGAGAGCCGGGGGGGGGGGGGTCACGGGACAGCTGGACATGGGAGAGAGCCGGGGGGGGGGGGGGGTCACGGGACAGCTGGACATGGGAGAGAGCCGGGGGGGGGGGGTCACGTGACAGCTGGACATGGGAGAGAGCCGGGGGGGGGGGGGTCACGTGACAGCTGGACATGGGAGAGAGCCGGGGGGGGGGGGGGGGGTCACGTGACAGCTGGACATGGGAGAGAGCCGGGGGGGCACGGGGGGGGGGGGTCACGTGACAGGCGAGAGTGCCGGGGGGGGTCACGTGACAGGCGGACATGGGAGAGAGCCGGGGGGGGGGGTCACGTGACAGGCGGACATGGGAGAGAGCCGGGGGGGGGGGGGGGGGGGGTCACGTGACAGGCGGACATGGGAGAGAGCCGGGGGGGGGGGGGGGGGGGTCACGTGACAGGCGGACATGGGAGAGAGCCGGGGGTCACGTGACAGGCGGACATGGGAGAGAGCCGGGGGTCACGGGACAGGCGGACATGGGAGAGAGCCGGGGGTCACGGGACAGGCGGACATGGGAGAGAGCCGGGGGTCACGGGACAGGCGGACATGGGAGAGAGCCGGGGGTCACGGGACAGGCGGACATGGGAGAGAGCCGGGGGTCACGGGACAGGCGGACATGGGAGAGAGCCGGGGGTCACGGGACAGGCGGACATGGGAGAGAGCCGGGGGTCACGGGACAGGCGGACATGGGAGAGAGCCGGGGGTCACGGGACAGGCGGACATGGGAGAGAGCCGGGGGTCACGGGACAGGCAGACATGGGAGAGAGCCGGGGGTCACGTGACAGCCGGACATGGGAGAGAGCCGGGGTCATGTGACAGCCGGACATGGGAAAGAGCCGGGGTCATGTGACAGCCGGACATGGGAAAGAGCCGGGGGTCACGTGACAGCTGAATAGCCATTAGGAAAGGATGGGACTTTATTAGAATGACGATCCTCCCAATTCAGGAACTGAAATTAGGAAATCTCCTTACTGATGATGTGCCGGGCAAAGACCTTCTCCGTCCCGCTGTCCTCCTCGTACACCATGCTGACAAAGGCGCGGTTGGCGGCAGGTTTCCCCACCGGCGCTCCATGGATGAGATCCCGCAGGGTCTTCACTCTCAGATTACTCGTCTTCTCCCCCAGCACAAAGCTGATGGCGTCCATAAGATTGGACTTCCCTGTGCAAGAAAAGAAAAAGGATTATAACATCATCTTATGGGTCTGTGTTAGACAGAGTGACAGACACAACCCGGGGCAACCCCCCCCCCCCCAAGTGACAGAGACACAACCCGGTGCAGCCCCCCCCCCCCCCCCCCTAGCCACCCGTCCCCCCCCCCCCCCCCCCCGAGTGACAGAGACACAACCCGGTGCAGCCCCCCCCCCCCCCCCGAGTGACAGAGACACAACCCGGTGCAGCCCCCCCCCCCCGGTGCAGACCAACCCCCCCCCCCCCCCCGAGTGACAGAGACACAACCCGGTGCTGCCCCCCCCGGTGCAGCAGCCCCGGTGCCCCCCCCCCCCGAGGGGCCCCCCCCCGGTGCCTCCCCCCCCCCCGCCGTGACCCCCACAACCCCCCCCCCCCCGAGTGACAGACACAGGAGAGCCCCCCCCGCCGCAGCCCCCGGGACGCGGACAGACCCCCGGCGCAGCCCCCGGGACGCGGACAGACCCCCGGCGCAGCCCCCGGGACGCGGACAGACCCCCGGCGCAGCCCCCGGGACGCGGACAGACCCCCGGGACGCGGACAGACCCCCGGCGCAGCCCCCTGAGTGACGGACAGACCCCGGCGCAGCCCCCTGAGTGACGGACAGACCCCGGCGCAGCCCCCTGAGTGACGGACAGACCCCGGCGCAGCCCCCGGCGTAGCCCCCTGAGTGACGGACAGACCCCGGCGTAGCCCCCTGAGTGACGGACAGACCCCGGCGTAGCCCCCTGAGTGACGGACAGACCCCGGCGTAGCCCCCTGAGTGACGGACAGACCCCGGCGTAGCCCCCTGAGTGACGGACAGACCCCGGCGTAGCCCCCTGAGTGACGGACAGACCCCGGCGTAGCCCCCTGAGTGACGGACAGACCCCGGCGTAGCCCCCTGAGTGACGGACAGACCCCGGCGTAGCCCCCTGAGTGACGGACAGACCCCGGCGTAGCCCCCTGAGTGACGGACAGACCCCGGCGTAGCCCCCTGAGTGACGGACAGACCCCGGCGTAGCCCCCTGAGTGACGGACAGACCCCGGCGTAGCCCCCTGAGTGACGGACAGACCCCGGCGTAGCCCCCTGAGTGACGGACAGACCCCGGCGTAGCCCCCTGAGTGACGGACAGACCCCGGCGTAGCCCCCTGAGTGACGGACAGACCCCGGCGTAGCCCCCCCGGGACGCGTGCAGACCCCGGCGTAGCCCCCCGAGTGACGGAAAGACCACAGCGTATCCCCCTGAGTGACGGACAGACGCGGACAGCCCCCTGAGTGACGGACAGACCCCGGCGTAGCCCCCGGGACGCGTGCAGACCCCGGCGTAGCCCCCGGGACGCGTGCAGACCCCGGCGTAGCCCCAGAGTGATGGCCAGACCCCAGCGTAGCACCCTGAGTGACGGACAGACCCCGGCGTAGCCCCCGGGACGCGGGCAGACCCCGGCGTAGCCCCAGAGTGATGGCCAGACCCCAGCGTAGCACCCTGAGTGACGGACAGACCCCCAGCGTAGCCCCCGGGACGCGTGCAGACCCCGGCGTAGCCCCCCCGGGACGCGTGCAGACCCCGGCGTAGCCCCCGGGACGCGTGCAGACCCCGGCGTAGCCCCCGGGACGCGTGCAGACCCCGGCGTAGCCCCCGGGACGCGTGCAGACCCTGGCGCAGCACCCCCGAGTGACGGACAGACCCCCAGGACGTGGACAGACCTTGGCGCAGCCCCCCGAGTGACGGACAGACCCCCAGCGTAGCCCCCAGGACGTGGACAGACCTCAGCACAGCCCCCCGAGTGACGCACAGACCCCCGGCGCAGCCCTCTGGCGCCCCCTGTAGTTGTCCTGGAACATGAAGTGCTCCCATCCCCCATAGACCTGTCACCCCTCCCCCAGGCACTCACCCGATCCATTGGGGCCGATGATGGCGGTGAAGCGGCGGAAAGGTCCGATGATCTGCCGTCCTTTGTACGACTTGAAATTATCGATCTCTATCAACTTCAGGAAACCCATGGCGGCCCCTGAGAACCCTCCGCCCGTACACAGGCCCGGATACCGCCAATTCCCCAACACACTACGTCACTCCCTCTGCGCCCACACCACGTCATCAACCCGCATCCAAACAAAGGGGCGGGGCGCACCGAGGAGAGGGCGTGGGCATGCCAGGTGCAGGAGGCGGGACGTTCCGTACAGTAGGCGAGGCTAAGCGAAGCACAGGCGCTTCCGTACAGTGGGCGGGGCCTGGTTGAGCGATCCATACACGTGTGTATGGGGAGATTGGAGGATTTATCGATCAGCGGATTCTCTATTATCGATCACAGGACCTTTAATGGATGCAGAATGAGGAGCCCCTCCCCCCAGGTGAATGAATTGTCTACATTGGTAAAAAATGGGAATTCTTCTGATATTATCATAGAAAATAGAGGGGGGAGGGACATTGGAAGTGTGACAGGCCCCTCCCCCCATGTCTCCATAAAGAGGACCTGTCACCTCTCATATCACATGGGGGGAGGGGGAGGGGATAACAATACATTTCAATAAATAAAATATTTGTAAAAAGTGTTAAAAAGAAAAAAAATGTCAAAAACAATAAAAAGTGTCTGCGAAGGAAGGCGGGGCCTGACATCTCCCCTCCCCTCCCCCGGGGGGTGAGCGCCTCCTATGGGGGGGTGAGAATGAAATCCTCCAATCCCATCGCTCTCCAAAACATGGCGGATAATTTCCTGAGGATCTCTATGGAAAGATCCTGAGCTGTGATTGGAGGAGGAATAGATGGGTGAATGAAAGTGGAGGAATTTATTATGGAGGTCGGACTATATGAATGGATGGAAGGAGGTGGGGGGGGGATAGATGGAGAAATGAATGGCAGGAGGTGGAGGAATGAATAAATGAAGAGAGGCATGAATGAATGGAGGCAGAGGAATTAATGGATAGAGGTGAAAGGATGAATGGCAGGAGGCAGAGGTGGAGGGATGAATGAATGGGGGAGCGTGAATGGCAGGAGGCAGAGGAATGTGTGGAGGTGGAGGAATGGATGGAAGGAGGGGGGGGGATAGATGGAGGAATGAATGGCAGGAGGCAGAGGGATGAATAAATGAAGAGAAGCATGAATGAATGGCAGGAGGCAGAGGGATGAATGAATGAAGAGAAGCATGAATGAATGGCAGGAGGCAGAGGGATGAATGAATGAAGGCAGAGGAATGAATGGATGGAGGTGGAGGAATGAATGGATGGAGGTGGAGGAATGAATGGATGGAGGTGGAGGGGTGAATGAATGGAGGGAGAGGGATGTATGAATGAAGGCAGATGAATGGATGGAGGTGGAGGAATGAATGGATGGAGGGAGAGGGATGTATGAATGGAGGTGGGGGGATAAATGGAAGGAGGCAGAGGGATAAATAAAAGTGGAGGGTGGAATGAATGGAGGTGGGGGGATGAATGAACAGAAGAGGAGAGAGGGGTGAATCAAGGGGGAGGGATAAATGAACTGATGAATGAATAAAGACGGAGGGCTGAGTGAATGGAGGAGTGGGGATGAATGCATGCAGAGGAATGAATGAATGGAGAAGAAGGAATGAAGAGAGGTGACTGATGATGACAATTCTTTACAGGCGGCAGTGAGAGCTCTGATGGGGGAACCAAAATTCTGAGGGGGAACCAAATATCTCCAGCTGTGTTTCCTGTACACAATGAGCGGTGCGCCTTCCTGTGAGCTCAGCCAGTGCAGTGTGTATGGGGGAGGGGGGACGAGTCCAGCATTGGGGAGCAATGTGTGATCTGTGACACGCTGGAGGTAATTCTACACAATGTCACCCCCCAGATCTGTCCTCATTGTGTGTGCGGGGGAGGGGACAGGGACCCCCATCATCATCCAACACACCCCACCGCCACATGGAGGCTTATTATCATTATATATTATTATTATCCGCATGATCATCATTATTATTTATATTTTTTATTATTATTTTTATTATCTTTATTAATCACAATTATTGTTATTATTATCTTTATTACTTTTAATTATTGTTAGTATTATCATCATAATTGTATTATTATTATCAGTATATTATTGTGTAAAATTCTTATATTTATTATTGTTGTCATTATTATTAGCAAATATTGTTTATATTATTATCATTTCTTTTGTATAATTATCATGATTGTTATGGTTATTTATATTATTATAATTTAATTTTTATTCCTAGCATCAATATCTTTGTTATTTATAATATATTTTAGTACTGTATTATATTTAATTTATTTTATTATTGTCATCGTTATTTTTTTATCATTAATATTTATGTTTTCTTTGTCATTTTATTTATATTATTACCACTGTTTATAACCGTCCTTGTTATTTTATTCTAAGGATTATTATTATAATTGTCATTATTTTTTATTTATTCAATTATTAGCGTTATATAATATTTATTATCATTTTTATATGATCATTATTAGTACTCGGGATGTGAGCGACATCTAAAATGAGAATCCCGTTGACATCGCTCCCAATCACCCTTCATCTGGGATGAAATCCCTCTTGTAGACCTTTATCTCACCGCCACATACACACACGTACAAACATAACTGCATGGGAAAAAA
Source organism: Lithobates sylvaticus (assembly GCA_028564925.1). NCBI lineage: Eukaryota > Metazoa > Chordata > Amphibia > Anura > Ranidae > Lithobates > Lithobates sylvaticus. Next base: position 7,348,409 of record CM053033.1, on the reverse strand, counting down.
AAAGAAGTAAATTAAAAAAATATATATTATTATATCATCAGTTTTTTTTATTTTTATTTTTTACTATCACTATTTATAATATTATTATAAATTTTATATTATTTTTTATCTCTACCCCACTGCCACACACACACGTACAAACATAAATGAAAAAAAAAAAGTAAATTAAAAAAATAAATATTATTATATCATCCAGTTTTTTTTTTTTATTATTATCACTATTTATAATATTATTATAATTGTAATATTATTTTATCTCTACCCCACCGCCACACACACGTACAAACATAAATACAAAAACAAAAAAATGTAATCAAAAAAATAAAAATGTCAATTCATGCCAATTTCACAAGCGCACGCAATTTTAAGGCTTGCCATGTTGGGTATCTTATTTAATCGGCACAGCCTCGTCTTTAATATTTTACAAAAAAAATCTGAAATATATCATGATTTTGTGCTCTTAAATTAACTTTCGTGTCTTTTTTTTTTTTTTTTTTTTTTTTACTGAAATTTTGCGTTGTGCTAATATGGAAAGATAAAAAAAAAAATTTGGAGTTATGGCTATTTTTTTTTTTTTAGGGCATCTGCTTTTAGAAAATATTATATTATTATTATTTCAATCTTATTTTATTGTAAATTAATTATACAAACCAGGACATGTTTAAACATTAACATAGTCGCTCAAATATAAAATATATCGTGATTTTGTGCTCTTAAATTAACTTCAGTGTCTTTTATTTATTTTTTTTTTTACTGACATTTTGCGTTTTATAAACCTTTGTGCTAATATGCAATATAAAAAAAAAAGTAAATAAAAAAAAAAAAAAAATTATATCATTATTTTTTTTTTTCTAATTATTAGAATTTTTATATTATTTTATCTCTACCCCACTGCCACACACACACATATAAACATAAATGAAAAAAAAAGTAAATTAAAAAAATAAATATTATTATATCATCAGTTTTTTTTATTATTATTCACTATTTATAATATTATTATAATTTTAATATTATTTTATCTCTACCCCACTGCCACACACACGTACAAACATAAATACAAAAACAATAAAATGTAATCAAAAAAATAAAAATGTAAAGTTTGTTGCCAATTTCACAAGCGCACGCAATTTTAAGGTTTGCCATGTTGGGTATCTATTTAATCGGCACAGCCTCGTCTTTAATATTTTACAAAAAAATCTGAAATATATCGTGATTTTGTGCTCTTACATTAACTTTTGTGTCTTTTTTTTTTTTTTTTACTGAAATTTTGCGTTTTATAAACCATTGTGCTGATATGCAAGATAATAAAAAAAGTAAATAAAAAAAAAATATTATATCATTATTTATTTTTATTTTTTTTTATTATAATTTTTATATTATTTTATCTCTACTACTTCACTAACTTTAGTGTCTTTTTTTATTTTTATTTTTTTACTGAAATTTTGCATTGTGCTAATATGGTAAGATAAAAAAAAATTAAAAATTTGGAGCTATGGCTATTTTTTTTTTTTTTTTTTTTTTTTTAGGGCATCTGCTTTCAGAAAATATTATATTATTATTATTATTTCAATCTTATTTTATTGTAAATTAATTATACAAACCAGGACATGTTTAAACATTTACATAGTCGCTCAAATATAAAATGAATTGGTTTTTCCAGCATGGATCTTGTAAATGTCTTTACACACAACTAACAAAGAAAAACAGAACAAGACAATAAAAATAACAAACAAACCAAAAAACTGCAAAAAGAAAAAGGGAAAAAAAAAAGAAAATATTAGATTATTATTAATATAATATATATATATTATTAATAATATTTAAGTAACTTTTAGGCCTTAAATTATAATTTTTTTTTTAAACGTGGGTGCAAAAAAAAAAAAAAATCTAAAAAAACAGCCCTGGCATCGGAAAGGTTAAAGTGAAAAACACGGGAAATGCGCATGTATCGCAGAAATGTACTGAATATTTTTATTTTTTTTTATTTTGCCCCGGCATAAAATTAATTTTTCCAAACGTTTTATCTTTCGGCAGTGAACCGGGAACGCCATGGACGGACTGACGTCCTGCCTGAACGAGATGCTGGACAGCATGAAGGCCGCGCAAGCCAAGCTGGACAGCGACCCTTTCTCCATGGGGGACTTCCTGAAGAACGCCGGCGTCGCCGGCAGCCTGCCCACCTTGGTGCGGGGGAAGAAGCAGTACCCGTGCGACCTGTGCGGACGCTCTTTCTCCGACCCCTCCAACCTGAGGCGCCACAAGCACATCCACGCCGACGTGAGGCCCTACGCCTGCGACGTGTGCGGCAGCAGCTTCCGGCAGAAGTCCCAGCTGGACCGCCACCACTTGGTGCACACGGGGGAGCGGCCCTTCCAGTGCCCCCACTGCATGAAGGGCTTCCGCGACTCCACCGAGCTGAGGGTCCACCTGCGGGTCCACACGGGGGAGCGGCCGTACGCCTGCTCGGTGTGCGAAAAAAGCTTCTCCCGCATCTGCTACATGAAGCGCCACCAGGAAAAGCACGCCGGCAAAGAGCCGCTGGTCCTGGGGAAAGCGGACACGAGGCGCCCCGCCGCCGCCACCACCAATGAAAACAAGGATCTGGCCGAGGCCCACCAGTGCTCTTATTGTAGCGACTGGTTCTTGACCAAGAAGGAGCTGGAAGACCATCGCCCCGTGCACTTGAAGCTCGGGCCTTCCGGTCAAAAGCTCTACGAGTGCGCCGAGTGCAAGAAGTGCTTCAACAACTCGTCCAACCTGAGGAAGCACGCCGTAATCCACACCGGCCTCAAGCCCTTCGCCTGCAACCAGTGCGGCCAAAGCTTCCGCCAAGCCACCCACCTCCAGCGCCACCGCTTGGTCCACACGGGCGAAAAACCCTTCAAATGCTCCATCTGCCTCAAGGGTTTTCGAGACGCCAGCGAGCTGCTGAAGCACCAGCGCGTTCACAAGGGCGAGCAACCCTACTGGTGCCGACTTTTCCAGAAGAGGTTCAACGCCAAGCTCCACCGGGAACAGGCATTCGGCTCAGGAGGACGCCCTCTGCCGCCTTCTCGTTTCGTCCACGCGGCCCATACAGTTGACGATGTGGAGGAGCTCCAACGCTTGGAGCTCCCTTCTACCGAGGAGAAAAGTGAAGCGGAGGAAGCGGAGGAAGCGGAGGAGGATCTGAAGTGCAGCCTTTGCTCCAGGACTTTCACCCGCATCTCCAGCCTGCACAGACATTACTTGATGCACACGGGCTACCGGCCCTTCAGCTGCCGCACCTGCAGCAAGGCCGTCCAGCAAACGTCCCACCTCGACCGGCACAGGGAGCGGCGGTACGACTACGCGGCTTGCCGCAAAGCTCCGAGTGATCTCCTCCTCCTCCGCCACCAGGAGGCCCATGGGAGGGGCGGGTCCTTCAGTTGCTGCAAGTGCGACAAGACTTACACGCAGATCCATTACCTGGAGTCGCATCAGAAGATCCACGGGCAAGACGCTTTTTCGGGAATGGAGGTTCCAAGTGACGTCAACGAAGGCAACTCCATCGAAGTTGTTTTGGTCTAACGGGATTGAAATTTGCCGACAACGGAGAATCTTCCCTATTAAACATCACCGTGTCGTCCCCTTAAAATCTGGATCTAGATCTGTAAAGGGCGGGTCCAACCCCTTCCCCCTCCCGTATCAGACTATTGGTCATCAGGACCTCTGTTAGAAACCATGGGGCCCAGTACTGCCTACCTGACCAGGCCCCCTTGAGCATCCACACCCACCCCCTTGAACATGTGCAGGGGTCAGGTGTATGTATCATGCAAAGTGTAGGTTTAGGTGTATGTAACGTACAGAGTGCAGGGGTCAGGAGTGACTGTTGAGAGCCACTTGATACTACCTCGCCTGCTCCCAAAAGCAAACCTCGCCTGCTCCAAACAATGGGGGCAGCACACCAAGCACGCAGTGGTGAATTGTGGGTGTGGAAACATTGTGCTAACAATGGGAGAGGCCTAAAACTTTAGTGCATGTGTCAGATGTATGTATCACAGAGAGTGCAGGGGTCAGGTGTATGATTCATATACAGAGTGCAGGGGTCAGATGTATGTATCATATACAGGGTGCAGGGGTCAGGTGTATGTATCATACATAGTGCAGCTTTCAGGTGTGTGTATCATACATGGTGCAGGGGTCAGGTGTGTGTATCATACATGGTGCAGGGGTCAGGTGTGTGTATCATACACTGCACATGTGTATGTACCATGCAGAGTGCAGGGATCAGGCATATGTATCATATACAGAGTGCAGGGGTCAGGTGTGTGTATCATACATGGTGCAGGGGTCAGGTGTATGTATCATGCAGAGTGCAGCTTTCAGGTGTGTGTATCATACATGGTGCAGGGGTCAGGTGTGTGTATCATACATTGTGCAGGGGTCAGGTGTATGTATCATGCAGAGTGCAGGGGTCAGGTGTGTGTATCATACACTGCACAGGTGTATGTACCATGCAGAGTGCAGGGATCAGGCGTATGTATCATATACAAAGTGCAGGGGTCAGCTGTAATTATGATACAGAGTACATTGGTCAGATGTACACTATGTATCATATACAGAGTGCAGCTGTCAGATGTATGTTTCATACAGAGTGCAGGGGTCAGGTGTATGAATGATACAGAGTGCAGGGGTCAGGTGTATGTATAATACAGAGTTCAGGAGTCAGGTGTATGTATAATACAGAGTGCAGGAGTCAGGTGTATGTATAATACAGAGTGCAGGGGTCAGGTGTATGTATGATACAGAGTGCAGCGGTCAGGTGTATGCATGATACAGAGGGTAGGGGTCAGGTGTATGCATGATACAGAGTGCAGCTGTCAGGTGTATGCATGATACAGAGTGCAGCTGTCAGGTGTATGCATGATACAGAGTGCAGGGGTCAGGTGTATGAATCCTACGGATTGCAGGTGTATGTGTCATGCAAAGTGTAAGTTCAGTAGTATGTAATGTACAGAGTGCAGGGGTCAGAAGTGACTGACAGGGGCCTGTTTCCAAAAGCAAACAGTCTCCTCGCTGCCCCTGAGCCCCCTACTGGACTAATTGAGTCTGGGCCCGGTACAGGAGGGATGACACAACCCCCCCTATCAGCAGTCCTGTTGGCCATTAACCACGTTGGGCTGACTCAACAGCCAACGACTTTTCTTCCTAAAAATATAGTTGCACCCCAGTTTTTGGGGTTCCCGGAAAGATTTTGAGAGGTGGAAGCGAGCAGTGCTGGGCGTCTGTTCTTCATCCGTGCTGCAGATTTACATCACTGTTACATTTTTAAATGACTAAATTTTTGTTAGTTGGTTTAGAAAAGAAAAGCTGATAGTAAAACCCGACTAATAATAATAATAAAATAATATGTTTCCAGAACTGGTGAGACCTGAAGATCAGGTGATCATGTTTCTAGTCCTGTGTATAGACATCGGTCATCCTCCTGGACAGCACTCCGTCCCAATACCTTCCTCAGTTCTAAACCGACTTACATTATGGAATTAGGGAACCGTTCCCTTCATATCCAAACTACATTCCGGGCTGAAGTTCTACACAATATTTGTGAATGTCATTTACACCAGTTTTATATAATGGTAGCTTGTGATTTTTTAGGGTCTCTGGTACTTAAAATGGAACTAAACTGTAACTGAGCACTAAAACGTGAAAACGTTCAAACTCCCCCATCCAACCACGTCTCTCCATCCATCCAACCACGTCTCTCCATCCATCCATGTCTCTCCATCCATCCATGTCTCTCCATTCAACCATGTCTACCTCCATCCATCCACGTCTCTCCATCCAACCATGTCTACACCCATCCATATCTCTCCATCCATCCATGTCTCTCCACCCAACCATGTCTACATCCATCAATGTCTACATCCATCCACGTCTCTCCATCCATCCATGTCTCTCCATTCAACCATGTCTACCTCCATCCATCCATGTCTCTCCATTCAACCTTGTCTACATCCATCCATGTCTCTCCCTCCAACCATGTCTACATCCATCAATGTCTCTCCACCCAACCATGTCTACATCCATCCATGTCTCTCCATCCAACCATGTCTACATCCATCAATGTCTTTCCATCCAACCATGTCTCTCCATCCAATCATGTCTACCTCCATCCATCCATGTCTCTCCATCCAACCTTGTCTACATCCATCCATGTCTCTCCATCCAACCATGTCTACATCCATCAATGTCTCTCCACCCAACCATGTCTACATCCATCCATGTCTCTCCATCCAACCATGTCTACATCCATCAATGTCTTTCCATCCAACCATGTCTCTCCATCCAATCATGTCTACCTCCATCCATCCATGTCTCTCCATCCAACCTTGTCTACATCCATCCATGTCTCTCCATCCAACCATGTCTACATCCATCAATGTCTCTCCACCCAACCATGTCTACATCCATCCATGTCTCTCCATCCAACCTTGTCTACATCCATCAATGTCGCTACATCCATCCATGTCTCTCCATCCACCCAACCATGTCTACATCCATCCATGTCTCTCCATCCACCCAACCATGTCTACATCCATCCATGTCTCTCCATCCACCCAACCATGTCTACATCCATCCATGTCTCTCCATCTAACCATGTCTACATCCATCAATGTCTCTCCACCCAACCATGTCTACATCCATCCATGTCTCTCCATCCACCCAACCATGTCTACATCCATCCATGTCTCTCCATCCAACCATGTCTACATCCATCCATGTCTCTCCATCCAACCATGTCTACATCCATCAATGTCTCTCCATTCAACCATGTCTACATCCATCAATGTCTCTCCATCCACCCAACCATGTCTACATCCATCCATGTCTCTCCATCCAACCATGTCTACATCCATCCATGTCTCTCCATTCAACCATGTCTACATCTATGTCTCTCCATCCATCCACGTCTCTCCATCCAACCATGTCTACATCCATCCATGTCTCTCCATCCAACCATGTCTACATCCATCCATGTCTCTCCATCCAACCATGTCTACATCCATCAATGTCTCTCCATCCATCCATGTCTCTCCATCCAACCATGTCTACATCCATCCATGTCTCTCCATCCAACCATGTCTACATCCATCCATGTCTCTCCATCTAACCATGTCTACATCCATCAATGTCTCCATCCAACCTTGTCTACATCCATCAATGTCTCTCCATCCAACCATGTCTACATCCATCCACGTCTCTCCATCCAACCATGTCTACATCCATCAATGTCTCTCCATCCAACCATGTCTACATCCATCAATGTCTCTCCATCCAACCATGTCTACATCCATCCATGTCTCTCCATCCAACCATGTCTCTCCATCCAACCATGTCTACATCCATCCATGTCTCTCCATCCAACCATGTCTACATCCATCAATGTCTCTCCATCCAACCATGTCTACATCCATCCACGTCTCTCCATTCAACCATGTCTACATCCATCCATCCATGTCTCTCCATCCAACCATGTCTACATCCATCAATGTCTCCATCCAACCTTGTCTACATCCATCCATGTCTCTCCATCCAACCTTGTCTACATCCATCAATGTCTACATCCATCCATGTCTCTCCATCCAACCATGTCTACATCCATCCATGTCTCTCCATCCAACCATGTCTACATCCATCCATCCATGTCTCTCCATCCAACCATGTCTACATCCATCAATGTCTCCATCCAACCTTGTCTACATCCATCCAACCATGTCTACATCCATCCATGTCTCTCCATCCAACCTTGTCTACATCCATCAATGTCTACATCCATCCATGTCTCTCCATCCAACCATGTCTACATCCATCCATGTCTCTCCATCCAACCATGTCTACATCCATCCAACTATGTCTGCATCCATCCATGTCTCTCCATCCAAACATGTCTACACCTAGCGGTGCAACGGATCGTCGCCGATCCGTGATCCGAACGGGCCACCCCGTTCGGATCGGCACACCCCGCGATCCGCGGAGCGCTCCGCGGCCTCGGCCTTAGGAAAGGCCGCGGCTTCGGCCTAGCTCCGGAGCGACGGCGGCCATCTTTGTACACCCGGCGGCCTTAGGAAAGGCCGCGGCTTCGGCCTAGCTCCGGAGCGTGGCCATCTTGGTACACCCGGCCACTGTTTTTAATGTGATCGCTCCGTCAAATGACGGAGCGATCACTTGTAAACCCTGCATTACCCAGCCAATATCCTGCATTACCCTGCATATACTCTGCATTACCCTGAATTACTCTGCATTACCCTGAATTACCCTGCGGATACTCTGCATTACCCTGCGGATACTCTGCATTACCCTGCGGATACTCTGCATTACCCTGCGGATACTCTGCATTACCCTGCGGATACTCTGCATTACCCTGCGGATACTCTGCATTACCCTGCGGATACTCTGCATTACCCTGCGGATACTCTGCATTACCCTGCGGATACTCTGCATTACCCTGCGGATACTCTGCATTACTCTGCGGATACTCTGCATTACTCTGCGGATACTCTGCATTACTCTGCGGATACTCTGCATTACTCTGCGATACTCTGCATTACTCTGCGATACTCTGCATTACTCTGCGATACTCTGCATTACGCTGCGATACTCTGCATTACGCTGCGATACTCTGCATTACTTTGCGATACTCTGCATTACTTTGCGATACTCTGCATTACCCAGCCGATACCCAGCCAATACTCTGCGATACCCAGCCAATACTCTGCGATACCCAGCCAATACTCTGCGATACCCAGCAAATACTCTGCGATACCCAGCCAATACTCTGCGATACCCAGCCAATATTACAGTGGGGAGAGGATGTGGATATTACAGTGGGGACTATATGGTGGCGTAATTTTCACGGGTTTTTGCAAATTCAATTATTATTTGCTGATCCGAAAATGATCCGATCCGTGACTCCTGATCCGAGGATCGATCCGATCCGTGAGTTTTTTGATCCGTTGCACCCCTATCTACACCCATCCATGTCTCTACATCCATCCATCCATGTCTCTCCATCCAACCATGTCTACATCCATCAATGTCTCTCCACCCAACCATGTCTACAACCATCCATGTCTCTCCATCCAACCTTGTCTACATCCATCAATGTCTCCATCCAACCTTGTCTACATCCATCAATGTCTCTCCATCCAACCTTGTCTACATCCATCAATGTCTCCATCCAACCATGTCTACATCCATCAATGTCTCTCCATCCAACCATGTCTACATCCATCAATGTCTCTCCATCCAACCATGTCTACATCCATCCACGTCTCTCCATTCAACCATGTCTACATCTATCCATGTCTCTCCATCCATGTCTACATCCATCAATGTCTCTCCATCCAACCATGTCTACATCCATCCATGTCTCTCCATCCAACCATGTCTACATCCATCCATGTCTCTCCATCCAACCATGTCTCTCCATCCATGTCTCTCCATCCAACCTTGTCTACATCCATCAATGTCGCTACATCCATCCATCCAACCATGTCTACATCCATCCATGTCTCTCCATCCAACCATGTCTCTCCATCCAACCATGTCTCTCCATCCAACCATGTCTACATCCATCCATGTCTCTCCATCCAACCATGTCTCTCCATCCATGTCTACATCCATCCATCCAACCATGTCTACATCCATCAATGTCTCTCCATCCAACCATGTCTACATCCATCAATGTCTCTCCATCCAACCATGTCTCTCCATCCAATCATGTCTCTCCATCCAACCATGTCTACATCCATCCATGTCTCTCCATCCAACCATGTCTACATCCATCCATCCATGTCTCTTAGTAACATGTTGGGTGGGGGATCCCCTCCCCACTATGTGGAGAACAGTTCTCTTCCCAAATAAAGGGATGTTGTTTTTTATTTGTTATGTTGGAAATTTCAATATAAATGGTACTTAGCAGAGGTATTCTTTGAAGGTTAAATCTGTTTATCACATGTGGACACCCCCCCCCCCCCCCCCAGCAACATACTGATGAACTTTTTAATTAAAACCTTTCCATTATCATGACATAGCTTATTTTATTTCCAGTGATGTCATCACTGGGTCTCTGTGCTTTTCTATGCAATGCAGGTAGATCATGGCTGGTGGGAGGGGCTGGCAGGGTGCTGTACATCGCTTCCTGAAAACATTCCAGCCCCCGGCCCTCTGTACTCCTCGCAAGAGCCCTCAGTCCTGATGCAAGCAGTGGGAGGAGTTATGCAAATATCAAAATGGCTTTGATGGGGGAGGTGCCAGTCTGGAGCAGTGGGCGTTTCCCAGGCAGGCTGTATTGGCATAGGTAACGCCCACATGCAATGCTGAACCCCCATCATTGAAAGAACTAAAACCCAATGAAAAGAAGGGGCGGGGCTGTGGCCACTTGCACCAGCGGGTGATAACTGAAAGCAGGTAAGTCTAGGTTCACATCTATGCGGCTGCACTTGATGCGTTTTTCAGGCAGATTTTGCAGTGCGTTTTTAAACCCTTGTTTTTTATGCTTGTTTGCATGCAGTATTCATTCATTTTGTGTTTTACGTTTTATTTTATTTTTTCTCTTTAAACACAACATAAACACACTATACATTGCAGGCTGATAAGGAGCGGGCCAGGAAGCTGGCCGCCGCATCCTTAACAACTGGTGAGTCCTCAGCAGGGTTCCCCGCTGACAGCTGAATATAAAAAAAAAGATTTGCTGGATAAAAAAAAAATACGAAAAAACTACGTGCCCCCCCCCCCCCAAAATCATACCAGACCCTTAGGGTGGATTACATATTATGATAAGCCCCCTGCTCGCAGACTCCCACAACCACTAGCCAGGGTTGTGGAGAAGAGTCCCTTGTCTCCATCAACATGGAGACAAGGTGCTTTTGGGTGGGGGAGCATGCGGCCTGGTATGGTTTTGTGGGGGGGGGGCGCTCGCTCGTCCCCTCCTTTTCCTGACCTTGCCAGGCAGCATGCTCGGATAAAGGTCTGGTAGGGATTTTGGGAGGGACCCACGCCACGCCACCCCCCCAAATCCATACCAGACCTTTATCCGAGCATGCTGCCTGGCAAGGTCAGGAAAAGGAGGGGACGAGCGAGCAACCTCCCCCACCCCATGCTGATGGGGACAAGGGCCTCTTCCCCACAACCCTGGCCAGTGGTTGTGGGGGTCTGCGAGCAGGGGGCTTATCGGAATCCGGAAGCCCCCCTTTAACAAGGGGGCCCCCAGATCCCCCCGATGTCAATGAGTATGGGGTACATTCTTTTTCCGGTACGAATGTCTTCTTCCTCCGGTAGTTTCTTCCCCTTGCGCTGTCTTCTCCTTGAGCTGTCTTTCTTCTACTTGTGCTGTCTTCTAATTGTGATGTCTTCTCCTTGAGCTGTCTTCTCCTCAAGCAGTCTTCTCCTCGAACTGTCTTCTCCTTGAGCTGTCTACTCCTTGAGCTGTCTTTCTTCTCCTTGTGATGTCTTCTCCTTGAGCTGTCTACTCCTTGAGCTGTCTACTCCTTGAGCTGTCTTTCTTCTCCTTGTGATGTCTTCTTCTTAAGCTGTCTTCTCCTTGAGCTGTCTACTCCTTGAGCTGTCTTTCTTCTCCTTGTGATGTCTTCTCCTTGAGCTGTCTACTCCTTGAGCTGTCTTTCTTCTCCTTGTGATGTCTTCTCCTTAAGCTGTCTTCTCCTTGAGCTGTCTACTCCTTGAGCTGTCTTTCTTCTCCTTGTGATGTCTTCTCCTTAAGCTGTCTTCTCCTTGAGGTGTCTACTCCTTGAGCTGTCTTTCTTCTCCTTGTGATGTCTTCTCCTTGAGCTGTCTACTCCTTGAGCTGTCTTTCTTCTCCTTAAGCTGTCTTCTCCTTGAGGTGTCTACTCCTTGAGCTGTCTTTCTTCTCCTTGTGATGTCTTCTCCTTGAGCTGTCTACTCCTTGAGCTGTCTTTCTTCTCCTTGTGATGTCTTCTCCTTGAGCTGTCTACTCCTTGAGCTGTCTTTCTTCTCCTTGTGATGTCTTCTCCTTGAGCTGTCTACTCCTTGAGCTGTCTTTCTTCTCCTTGTGATGTCTTCTCCTTGAGCTGTCTACTCCTTGAGCTGTCTTTCTTCTCCTTGTGATGTCTTCTCCTTGAGCTCTCTACTCCTTGAGCTGTCTTTCTTCTCCTTGTGATGTCTTCTCCTTAAGCTGTCTTCTCCTTGAGGTGTCTACTCCTTGAGCTGTCTTTCTTCTCCTTGTGATGTCTTCTCCTTGAGCTGTCTACTCCTTGAGCTGTCTTTCTTCTCCTTAAGCTGTCTTCTCCTTGAGGTGTCTACTCCTTGAGCTGTCTTTCTTCTCCTTGTGATGTCTTCTCCTTGAGCTGTCTTCTCCTTGAGCTGTCTACTCCTTGAGCTGTCTTTCTTCTCCTTGTGATGTCTTCTCCTTGAGCTGTCTACTCCTTGAGCTGTCTTTCTTCTCCTTGTGATGTCTTCTCCTTGAGCTGTCTACTCCTTGAGCTGTCTTTCTTCTCCTTGTGATGTCTTCTCCTTGAGGTGTCTACTCCTTGAGCTGTCTTTCTTCTCCTTGTGATGTCTTCTCCTTGAGCTGTCTTTCTTCTCCTTGTGATGTCTTCTCCTTAAGCTGTCTTCTCCTTGAGGTGTCTACTCCTTGAGCTGTCTTTTTTCTCCTTGTGATGTCTTCTCCTTAAGCTGTCTTCTCCTTGAGCTGTCTTTCTTCTCCTTGTGATGTCTTCTCCTTGAGGTGTCTACTCCTTGAGCTGTCTTTCTTCTCCTTGTGATGTCTTCTCCTTGAGCTGTCTTTCTTCTCCTTGTGATGTCTTCTCCTTAAGCTGTCTTCTCCTTGAGGTGTCTACTCCTTGAGCTGTCTTTTTTCTCCTTGTGATGTCTTCTCCTTAAGCTGTCTTCTCCTTGAGCTGTCTTTCTTCTCCTTGTGATGTCTTCTCCTTGAGGTGTCTACTCCTTGAGCTGTCTTTCTTCTCCTTGTGATGTCTTCTCCTTGAGCTGTCTTTCTTCTCCTTGTGATGTCTTCTCCTTGAGCTGTCTTCTCCTTGTGATGTCTTCTCCTTGAGCTGTCTTTCTTCTCCTTGTGATGTCTTCTCCTTAAGCTGTCTTCTCCTTGAGGTGTCTACTCCTTGAGCTGTCTTTTTTCTCCTTGTGATGTCTTCTCCTTGAGCTGTCTTCTCCTTGTTTTTGTCTTCTCCTTGAGCTGTCTTTCTTCTCCTTGTGATGTCTTCTCCTTGAGCTGTTTTCTCCTTGTGATGTCTTCTCCTTGAGCTGTCTTCTCCTTGTGATGTCTTCTCCTTGAGCTGTCTTTCTTCTCCTTGTGATGTCTTCTCCTTAAGCTGTCTTCTCCTTGAGGTGTCTACTCCTTGAGCTGTCTTTTTTCTCCTTGTGATGTCTTCTCCTTGAGCTGTCTTTCTTCTCCTTGTGATGTCTTCTCCTTGAGCTGTCTTCTCCTTGTGATGTCTTCTCCTTGAGCTGTCTTTCTTCTCCTTGTGATGTCTTCTCCTTGAGCTGTCTTCTCCTTGAGGTGTCTACTCCTTGAGCTGTCTTTTTTCTCCTTGTGATGTCTTCTCCTTGAGCTGTCTTCTCCTTGTTTTTGTCTTCTCCTTGAGCTGTCTTTCTTCTCCTTGTGATGTCTTCTCCTTGAGCTGTTTTCTCCTTGTGATGTCTTCTCCTTGAGCTGTCTTCTCCTTGTGATGTCTTCTCCTTGAGCTGTCTTTCTTCTCCTTGTGATGTCTTCTCCTTAAGCTGTCTTCTTCTTGAGGTGTCTACTCCTTGAGCTGTCTTTTTTCTCCTTGTGATGTCTTCTCCTTGAGCTGTCTTCTCCTTGTTTTTGTCTTCTCCTTGTGCAGTCTTCTCCTTGTGCTGTCGTCTCCTTGAGCCAGGGCCGTTTTTAAGGCAGGGCAAAAGGGGCAGCTGCCCTGGGCCCTGTCATTGTTGTGGGGCCCAAAGCAGCTGCCTCATACTTGCCAACTATCCTGGTTTAAATTCCCTTGTCCCTTGAGGTTTTAGTCCTGTGATGTGTCCCAATATCTCAGTGTGAAGTGCTGCCCAGCTCTGCCCTTATTGTTGTGTACAGATGACTCACCTGCAGACCCTGTGTTTACATGCAAATTAACGGCATTCATATGTAAATAGCTGTGTCCGGCGGCATTGATATGTATATCATACCCCCCTGAGGTCATGTCCACAGTAATCTCTAGCAACCAATCAACAAGCAGAAATCATGTGCTGTAACCTCTAGCAACTAATCAGTGAGCCGTAATGTGTGCTGTAGCCTCTAGCAACCAGTCAGTGAGCGGTAATGATACACTGTAACCTCAGGCAACCAGTCAGTGAGCGGTAATGATACACTGTAACCTCTAGCAACCAGTCAGTGAGCGGTAATGATACACTGTAACCTCTGGCAACCAATCGCAATAGCTGCCTGATCTGATTCAGTAAACTGATTTTGAGTCTAGCTGCTACTTATTGTATGTCTCAGAGAAGGTGGAGAGTGAAACTGCATGGAGGGGGCCCCAAGAAAAAGTGTTGCCCAGGGTCCAATCAATATTAAAGACGTCCCTGCCTTGAGCCGTCTTCTTCTAAGGCTGTCTTCCTCCGTTGTGTTGTCTCCTGCTATCTGCCATATCTTAGACAGCTCAAGGAGAAGACAGCACCAGGGGGAAGAAGAAGCTACCGGAGGAAGAGGATATCGGTGAAAGAAGACACGTTTCCGCTACGAAGGGGGACATTTTTAATAAAGGACTTGTCAAATACTGTCTCTTGTTTTTGAACACTTCCCCGCTTTTTGGAATGAATGGGTAGGGGTACAATGTACCCGATAATCATTCACATAGGGGGTCCGCGATCCGGGGGCCCCCTTTTTTAAAGGGGCTTCTAGATTCTGATAAGCCCCCCGCCGCAGACCCCCACAACCACCAGCCAGGGTTTAGGGGAAGAGGCCCTTGTCCCCATCAACAGGTGCTTTGGGGCGGTTCAGACCCCCCCCCCCCCCCCCCCGTGATCCATCGTCCCCTCCCTTTTACTGACCTTCTGGGCTGCATGTTTGAATAAGGGTCTGGTAGAGATTTTTAGGTGGGGGAACCCCGCACCATTCTTTTTAATTTTGCCCCCCCCCCCCAAATAAATACCAGACCCAATAAAATGTTTTTTTTTTTTTTTTACATTTAGCTGGCAGCGGGGAACCCGTCCCGCTCCTTAGCAACCAGCTATATACAGTGTTAAAGCGGGAAAAAAAAAAAAAATCAAAAATCGCATCGCAAACACAATAATCGCGTTTCTGGTGAATTCTATTACACGCAAACTGCAAAACGCACTAAAAAAAACGCATAGGTGGTGTGGACCTTGGGTAATGCCGGTCATACACGGTTCGAATTTCCTTTCGCAAATCGTATCTAAGAACTTTCGTACAAATTTCGCACCATTAGTGGGGCTGCAGCAACGCCCAATTTTCGTGCGGCCATCAAATTTGAGGAATCGGACATGTTGGGAATTTTTTGCAAAAACGAACGATTTTCTAATCAATGATGAGAGAATCGAGCGAGAAATTTAATAAGAAAAAAAAATGCGCATGTGCAAGAAAATAAAATTTTCCAGAGAGAAAAGAAGATTCCCGACCACGAAAATTATTTTCTGTAGCAACATGGAGGTGAAATTGAGGGCTCGGTCGGCCGAATTTCAAAAATCAATGGTGGCGCCAATCCGATCACAAAAAAAAAAAAAGAAATTTGACCATGTATGGCCTGCTTAAAAGTCTCTCGCAGCGCTGGGGCACTGGATTCACCAGGCGGCAGGTGACACAGGTGTGCATTGGAACACAGGTGAGAGGCCCAGGTGCTGATAACGAGAGGGTGGCCGGAGGTCACAGGAAGGAGGTCACTGCCTGGAGTGCAGAGGGAGACACGCTGGTGATGGAAGAAATGCACGGGGGTCACTGGAGCCAGGTACAGACTGGGGGACACTGGGGTGACCTGGATGGATGCAGGCCGGGACAGACACTGGAAACAGCTTAAAAGGTAACTCCACTAGTAGGGAAAAAAAGCAGTTCTGCTGGCAACCAGAGATTCCTTCACTTTGGAAGGATTTCCTCTCACTTCCTGTTTTGACTATGGGACAGGAAGTGAAGGGAAATCTCCCCAATGGGGACACTAGTTCTGGTGACAACCACTTTGGGGGGGGGTTCCTTTCACTTCCTATGTTATCTATGGGAGAGGAAGTGGAGGGAAATCTCCCCAAAGGGGATGCTAGTTCTGGTGACGACCAGGGATTCCCTCACTTTGGAGGGATTTTCTCTCACTTCTTGTTTTGGTTCTGGGACAGGAAGTGAAGGGAAATCTCCCCCACCCAATGGGGACACTAGTTCCGGTGACAATCAGGGATTCCCTAACTTCGGAGGGATTTTCTCTCACTTCTTGTTTTGGTTCTGGGACAGGAAGTGAAGGGAAATCTCCCCCACCCAATGGGGACACTAGTTCCGGTGACAACCACTTTGGGGGGGGGGGGGGGGATTTCCTTTTACTTCCTATGTTATCTATGGGAGAGGAAGTGGAGGGAAATCTCCCCAAAGAGGATGCTTGTTCTGGCGACGACCAGGGATTCCCTCACTTTGGAGGGATTTTCTCTCACTTCTTGTTTTGGTTCTGGGACAGGAAATGAAGGGAAATCTCCCCCACCCAATGGGGACACTAGTTCTGGTGACAACAACTTGGGGGGGGGGGATTTACTTTCACTTCCTATTTTATCTACGGGACAGGAAGTGAAGGGAAATCTCCCCCACCCAATGGGGACACTAGTTCCGGTGACAATCAGGGATTCCCTAACTTCGGAGGGATTTTCTCTCACTTCTTGTTTTGGTTCTGGGACAGGAAGTGAAGGGAAATCTCCCCCACCCAATGGGGACACTAGTTCTGGTGACAACAACTTGGGGGGGGGGGATTTACTTTCACTTCCTATTTTATCTACGGGACAGGAAGTGAAGGGAAATCTCCCCCACCCAATGGGGACACTAGTTCCGGTGACAATCAGGGATTCCCTAACTTCGGAGGGATTTTCTCTCACTTCTTGTTTTGGTTCTGGGACAGGAAGTGAAGGGAAATCTCCCCCACCCAATGGGGACACTAGTTCTGGTGACAACAACTTGGGGGGGGGATTTACTTTCACTTCCTATTTTATCTACGGGACAGGAAGTGAAGGGAAATCTCCCCCACCCAATGGGGACACTAGTTCCGGTGACAATCAGGGATTCCCTAACTTCGGAGGGATTTTCTCTCACTTCTTGTTTTGGTTCTGGTACAGGAAGTTAAGGGAAATCTCCCCATTGGTTCTGGTGACAACCAGGGGTTCCCTCATTTTGGAGGGATTTCCTCTCTTTTTCTAATTTGGTTTTGGGACAGGAAGGAAATCTCCCCAATGGGAACATTAGTTCTGATGACAACCAGGGATTCCCTCTCACTTCCTGTTTTGGTTCTGGGATAGGAAGTGAAGCAAAATCTCCCCAATGGGGACTTTATTTCCGATGACAACCCGGGATTCCCTCTCTTTGGAGGGATTTCCTCTCACTTCCTGTTTTTGCTCTGGGACAGGAAGTGAAGGGGTATCTCCCCAATGGGGACCCTAGTTCTGGTGACAACCAGAGATTCCTTCAATTTGGAGGGATTTCCTCCCACTTCCTGTTTTGGGACAGGAAGTGAAGGGACAATATCCCCAATGGGGACACTAGTTCTGATGACACCCAGGGATTCCCTCACTTTGGAGGGATTTCCTCCCACTTCCTGTTTTGGTTCCGGGATAGGAAGTGAAGGAAAATCTCCCCAATGGGGTCACTAGTTCAGTTGACAACCAGGGATTCCCTCTCTTTGGAGGGATTTCCTCCCACTTCCTGTTTTGCTGTGGGACTTCCTTTTGTTACAGCTGTATCCGTCTCTTGTACGTCTTTAGCACTCTGAGGACCTCTTGTGGCCACTCTTAGGAACTACTTCTGTAATTGTATATCCTTATAGAAAGGAGAGGGGGGTAGAGATTTCTGCAACCTATAAAGCACTTTGCGTTTGAACCAAGGACCTGGATATATGAGTGGCGGCCGATAACTATGGTCATTAGACTCCAGTCTGCTGGCGGGGGGACAGGCTTTTCTATCCGGGCTGTGGCTGCTTTAGGCGTAGAATGAACTTTTTAAGACATTGAACGTTTTGAAATGTGTTTTAAACGGATGGGCCAATTGAGCCGTAAGCCTATACTTGGGTCAAATTTGGTCATTTTGAGCCAAAATCGCAAAAAAAAAAGTCAAAATATAAGCAGCTTTGGGGACAGTCCGTGTCCCTCTGGGATCAGGAGGAGCTCCTTCGGTAATAAGACCTTCTTGTAGCTCCCATGAGGCATTCCGCAGTAACGTGTGAGGACATGATGTCATTTCTCGCCCCCCCCCCCCCCTTCACCTGTATCTCTCCCTTCAGGAAGATTCTTCGTGTAGAACTGGAAAGCGATCGGTGTCCTGGGGTAGAGTGCAAGCTCTTTGGCTCCAACCCTACATTTCACAGCCCAGGTGGAAGGAAGGAGAAGGTGTTCCTTATGGAGTCTTTCCTCTACGGACCTGCAGGAAACGCTGGAAAATGGGACAACTTGCTGGATAGAAAATATCCCAAATCGAACCTCCGTATCAGGTGGGAAGAGCCGCCGGTGTATTTCCTGCTATACAAATAACATTTATCGTTATTATTAGCGGTCGGTGGTGAGGACGATTGCCTGTACCATCTATTATTATTATTATACAGGATTTATAGAGCGCCAACAGTTTGCACCGAGAGAGCTTACAATCTAAAATATCTGCATCTGTGCATTATCAGTATTATCAGCGCTGTCACACTTTGAATGACAATTGCGCGGTCATGCATCACTGTACCAAAATGACATTTTTATAATTTTTTGCACACAAACAGAGCTTTCTTTTGATGGTATTTGATATTTGATCGCCTCTGCGGCATCTGTGCATTATCATCTTGTATATATTTAGATTACATGCATTTTTTTTATTTATTTATATATCATTCATATATATATATATTTAGCATTATATATTATTATTTTATATATTTATTTAATATTATATTTATATATTATATTTATTATTATTTTTTATATAATTATTTAGTATTACCCCCTTCAATCCTGGGCACTTTCGCCCCCCCCCCATAATTTTTTTCCAACCAAATAGAGCTTTCTTTTGGTGGTATTTGATCGCTTCTCCGGCATCTGTGCATTATCAGTATATCATGTATATATTCAGATCACATGCATATTTAAATTTTTTTTTTATTATTTATTTTTTTATTTATATATAATTTTATATATATATATATACGGTATATATATATATATATATATATATATATATATATATATATATATATATATATATATATATATATATATATATATATATTTAGCATTATATCTCATATTTATTTAATATTATATTTATTATTTTTTTTTTTTATAATTATTTAGTATTAACCCATTCAATACCGGGCACTTTCACCCCCCCCCTTCCTGCCCAGACCAATTTTCAGCTTTCAGCGCTGTCCCACTTTGAATGACAATTGCGCGGTCATACATCGCTGTACCAAAATGACATTTTTATAATTTTTTTCACACAAACAGAGCTTTCTTTTGATTGTATTTTATCGCCCCTGCGGCATCTGTGCATTATCAGTATATCTTGTATATATTTAGATTACATGCATATTTTTTTTTTATTTATATATCATTTTTATATATATATATATATATATATATATATATATATATTTAGCATTATATATTATTATTATATATTTATTTATATATTATATTTATTATTATTATTTTTATAATTATTTAGTATTACCCCCTTCAATCCCGGGCACTTTCACCCCCCCCCCATAATTTTTTTCCACACAAATAGAGCTTTCTTTTGGTGGTATTTGATCGCTTCTCCGTCATCTGTGCATTATCAGTATATCATGTATATATGTAGATCATATTTAAATATTTTTTTATTATTTATTAATTAATTTTTTTATTTATATATAATTTTATATATGTATTTTATATATATATATATATATATATATAAATATATATTTAGCATTATATCTCAGATTTATTTAATATCTGCATTAATGCAATATTATGCATTATTATATTTATTATTTTTTTTAATTATAATTATTTAGTATTAACCCCTTCAATACCGGGCACTTTCACCACCCCCCCCCCCCCCCCCTTCCTGCCCAGACCAATTTTCAGCTTTCAGCGCTGTCCCACTTTGAATGACAATTGCGCGGTCATACAACACTGTACACATGTGATATTTTTTTATCATTTTACCAAAATGACATTTTAATAATTTTTTTCACACAAATAGAGTTTATTTTGGTGATATCACCTCTGCGTTTTTTTTTTGCGCTATAAACAAAAAAAGAGCGATTTTTTTTTTTGAAAAACACAATATTTTTTACTTTGTGCTATAATAAATATTCCAATAAAAAAAATAAAAATGTTTTCTCAGTTTAGGGCGATATGTATTCTTCTACATATTTTTGGTAAAAAAAAAATCGCAATAAGCGACCTGCCCTTCCCCCGCACACACAGATTGTTCACACCTCACGTCATCCACCTGCCCGGTTCCCGATGTATTTTTAGTTCTCATCGTATAAATATGACCCCCAGGGGAAGATAACGTCACAGGAATTATTGTATGGAGGAATGTCAGGTATTTCCCCTGGAAGGCTATCCATTCAGAAACGTTTCTCCAGAACTTTCATCTGCTTATAGTTTGCCTTCCCTGGTTCCTCCCCCCCCCCCCCCATCAACATGCTGATTACATTTTTTATTTTCTTAAATACCTGCCGATATCATCACTAAGTCTCTGTGCTTCTCTATGCACTGCAGGCAGATCATGGCTGTGGGAGGGGCCAGCAGAGGGGGCTGTACTTCCTGAAAACATCACAGCACCCGCCCTCAGTACTCCTCTCAGTCCTGATGCATGGAGTGGGCTTCCTCTTGGGTGCAGTTATGCAAATTCCAAAGAACTTCATGGGTGGGAATCATTCTGGAGGAGTGGGCGTTCCTAGTGGGCTGTATTTGCATGCAGACTGCCAATGGTCACGCCCACATGTGATGCTGAGGCTTCGTGTTTGAAAGTTGATCACTTTGACGTACTTGCCCAGAGAGGGATCACTTTGACTCAGTTGGCCAGAGAGGGATCACTTTGACGCACTTGGCCAGAGAGGGATCACTTTGATGCAGTTGGCCAGAGAGGGATCACTTTGACTCCGTTGGCCAGAGAGGGATCATTTTGACTCAGTTGGCCAAAGAGGGATCACTTTGACACAGTTGGCCAGAGAGGGATCACTTTGACACAGCTGGCCAGAGAGGGATCACTTTGACACAGTTGGCCAGAGAGGGATCACTTTGATTCCGTTGGCCAGAGAGGGATCACTTTGACTCAGTTGGCCAGAGAGGGATCACTTTGATTCCGTTGGCCAGAGAGGGATCACTTTGACTCAGTTGGCCAGAGAGGATCACTTTGATTCCGTTGGCCAAAGAGGGATCACTTTGACTCAGTTGGCCAGAGAGGGATCACTTTGACTCCATTGGTCAGAGAGGGATCACTTTGACACAGTTGGCCAGAGAGGGATCACTTTGACACAGCTGGCCAGAGAGGGATCACTTTGACTCCGTTGGCCAGAGAGGGATCACTTTGATTCCGTTGGCCAGAGAGGGATCACTTTGACTCAGTTGGCCAGAGAGGGATCACTTTGACTCCATTGGTCAGAGAGGGATCACTTTGACACAGTTGGCCAGAGAGGGATCACTTTGATGCACTTGGCCAGAGAGGGATCACTTTGACTCCGTTGGTCAGAGAGGGATCACTTTGACTCAGTTGGCCAGAGAGGGATCACTTTGACTCCGTTGGCCAGAGAGGGATCACTTTGACTCCATTGGCCAGAGAGGGATCACTGACTCCATTGGCCAGAGAGGGATCACTTTGACTCAGTTGGCCAGAGAGGGATCACTTTGATGCAGTTGGCCAGAGAGGGATCACTTTGACTCCATTGGTCAGAGAGGGATCACTTTGACACAGTTGGCCAGAGAGGGATCACTTTGATGCACTTGGCCAGAGAGGGATCACTTTGACACAGTTGGCCAGAGAGGGATCACTTTGACACAGTTGGCCAGAGAGGGATCACTTTGACGCAGTTGGCCAGAGAGGGATCACATTGATGCAGTTGGCCAGAAAAGGATCACTTTGACTCCATTGGCCAGAGAGGGATCACTTTGACTCCGTTGGCCAGAGAGGGATCCCTTTGACTCCGTTGGCCAGAGAGGGATCACTTTGACTCCATTGGCCAGAGAGGGATCACTGACTCCATTGGCCAGAGAGGGATCACTTTGACGCAGTTGGCCAGAGAGGGGTTACTTTGACACAGTTGGCCAGGGAGGGATCACTTTGACACAGTTGGCCAGAGAGGGGTCACTTTGACTCAGTTGGCCAGAGAGGGATCGCTTTGACTCAGTTGGCCAGAGAGGGATCACTATGACTCAGTTGGCCAGAGAGGGATCACTTTGACACAGTTGGCCAGAGAGGGATCACTTTGACGCAGTTGGCCAGAGAGGGATCACTTTGACTCCATTGGCCAGAGAGGGATCACTTTGACTCTGTTGGCCAGGGAGGGATCACTTTGACGCAGTTGGCCAGAGAGGGATCACATTGATGCAGTTGGCCAGAGAGGGATCACTTTGACTCCGTTGGCCAGAGAGTGATCACTTTGACTTCATTGGCCAGAGAGGGATCACTTTGACTCCATTGGCCAGAGAGGGATCACTTTGACTCCGTTGGCCAGAGAGGGGTCACTTTGACTCCGTTGGCCAGAGAGGGATCACTTTGACTCCATTGGCCAGAGAGGGATCACTTTGACTTCGTTGGCCAGAGAGGGATCACTTTGACTTTGTTGGCCAGAGAGGGATCACTTTGACTCCGTTGGCCAGAGAGGGATCACTTTGACTCAGTTGGCCAGAGAGGGATCACTTTGACTCCGTTGGCCAGAGAGGGAACACTTTGATGCAGTTGGCCAGAGAGGGATCACTTTGATGCAGTTGGCCAGAGAGGGATCACTTTGACTCCGTTGCCCAGAGAGGGATCACTTTGACTCCGTTGGCCAGAGAGGGATCACATTGATGCAGTTGGCCAGAAAAGGATCACTTTGACTCAGTTGGCCAGAGAGGGATCACTTTGACTCAGTTGGCCAGAGAGGGATCACTTTGACGCAGTTGGCCAGAGAGGGATCACTTTGACTCAGTTGCCCAGAGAGGGATCACTTTGACTCAGTTGCCCAGAGAGGGATCACTTTGATGCAGTTGGCCAGAGAGGGATCACTTTGACTCAGTTGGCCAGAGAGGGATCACTTTGACTCAGTTGGCCAGAGAGGGATCACTTTGACTCAGTTGGCCAGAGAGGGATCACTTTGACTCAGTTGGCCAGAGAGGGATCACTTTGACGTACTTACCCAGAGAGGGATCACTTTGACACAGTTGGCCAGAGAGGGATCACTTTGACTCAGTTGGCCAGAGAGGGATCACTTTGACTCCGTTGGCCAGAGAGGGATCACTTTGACTCCGTTGGCCAGAGAGGGATCACTTTGACTCAGTTGGCCAGAGAGGGATCACTTTGATGCAGTTGGCCAGAGAGGGATCACTTTGACTCCGTTAGCCAGATAGGGATCACTTTGACGCAGTTGGCTAGAGAGGGATCACTTTGACGCAGTTGGCCAGAGAGGGATCACTTTGACTCCGTTGGCCAGAGAGGGATCACTTTAACGCAGTTGGCCAGAGAGGGATCACTTTGACGCAGTTGGCCAGAGAGGGATCACTTTGACGCAGTTGGCCAGAGAGGGATCACTTTGACTCCGTTGGCCAGAGAGGGATCACTTTGACTCAGTTGGCCAGAGAGGGATCACTTTGACTCCGTTGCCCAGAGAGGGATCACTTTGACTCCGTTGGCCAGAGAGGGATCACTTTGACTCCGTTGGCCAGAGAGGGATCACTTTGACTCCATTGATCAGCTTAAACATGTATTGCAATTTATGAATACTGAGAACCAACTCTCGGTGGTTTCTGATGGTATTTTTCGCTCCCTCCAGGTCTCGCCCCGTGGATGGAAGTGGATCTCACACACCTGATGGCCACCAGTGGATGGGAAGACGGACACCTGGAGGGATTACACAACAACTATGAATTTTGTAAAGCCGAATCTCGGAGGACCATGGAGGACCTTTCCCCCCCGGCAAAGGTCGGTGCCGGCCAATCCGTCTTCTAGAAGACGTGGGAGGAGGAAACGTCTCCGAGGTCTCTGCTGTCTCCTCCCCATCTGTTGTCACCACGAGGACTCCACGTTCCTGGAGGAGGACACGGGGTGGAGATACTGCGGAGCCGTCCACCCAGAAGCCGTGGGCTCCTCAGGTCCGGATAATACGTTGGTGGCGGACGGAAACGTCGGCGGCGCGGATATCACTCTGCCGCAATCAGATCCCGAAACGCGAAGAGATCCATCTGAAGACCATGACCCGGTATGTGCGTTTGACCATTTGGTGGAGGGGGGATTATGGTGTTGATGGTTGTTTTTCAGGGAGACTGAACCCTGAACTAGAGCGGAGACTGCGAGCCGGGCCTTCTCGCCCAACATCAGTGCCTGACCTCACAAATGCGCTTCTGGAAGAATGGTCAAACCTTCCCATAGACACCCTCCTAAACCTTGTGGACGGCCTTCCCAGAAGAGATGAAGCTGTTATAGCTGCAAAGGGTGGGGCCAACTCAATATTGAACCCTCCGGGACTAAGACTGGGAGGCCATTGAAGTTCATGTGTGTGTAAAGGCAGGTGTCCCAATACTTTTGGTAGTATAGGCAAGACATCAGGTCCTTCATTAGTTGAGACCCCGGTCCTTCATTAGTTGAGACCCCGGTCCTTCATTGGTGGAGCCCCGGGACCGTCATTGGTGGGGCCCCAGGTTCTTCATTGGTGGGGCCCCGGGACATTCATTGGCGGAGACCCTGGTCCTTCATTGTTGGGGCCCCAGGTCCTTCATTGGTGGGGCCCCGGGACATTCATTGGCGGAGACCCCGGTCCTTCATTGGTTGAGACCCCGGTCCTTCATTGGTGGGGACCCAGGTCCTTCATTGGTGGGGCCCCAGGTCCTTCATTGGTGGGGCCCCGGGACATTCATTGGCGGAGACCCCAGTCCTTCATTAGTTGAGACCCCGGTCCTTCATTAGTTGAGACCCCGGTACTTCATTGGTGGAGCCCCGGGACCGTCATTGGTGGAGCCCCAGGACCTTAATTGGCGGAGACCCCGGTCCTTCATTAGTTGAGACCCTGGTACTTCATTGGTTGAGACCCCGGTACTTCATTGGTGGAGCCCCAGGACCGTCATTGGTGGAGACCCCGGTCCTTCATTAGTTGAGACCCCGGTCCTTCATTGGTGGAGCCCCGGGACCATCATTGGTGGGGCCCCAGGTCCTTCATTGGTGGGGCCCCGGGACATTCATTGGCGGAGACCCCGGTCCTTCATTGGTGGGGCCCCAGGTCCTTCATTAGTTGAGACCCCGGTCCTTCATTGGTGGAGACCCCAGTCCTTCATTAGTTGAGACCCCGGTACTTCATTAGTTGAGACCCCGGTACTTCATTGGTGGAGCCCCGGGACCGTCATTGGTGGGGCCCCAGGTCCTTCATTGGTGGGGCCCCGGGACATTCATTGGCGGAGACCCCGGTCCTTCATTAGTTGAGACCCCGGTCCTTCATTAGTTGAGATCCCGGTCCTTCATTGGTGGAGACCCCGGTCCTTCATTGGTTTGAGATCCCGGTCCTTCATTGGTGGAGATCCCGGTCCTTCATTGGTGGTGTCCCGGTCCTTCATTAGTTGAGACCCCGGGACTTCATTGGTGGAGCCCCGGGACCTTCATTGGTGGAGACCCCGGTCCTTCATTGGTGGAGCCCCGGGACCTTCATTGGCGGAGACCCCAGTCCTTCATTGGTGGAGCCCCGGTCCTTCATTGGTGGAGCCCTGGGACCTTCATTGGCGGAGACCCCGGACCTTCATTGGTTGAGACCCTGGTACTTCATTGGTGGAGACCCCGGTCCTTCATTAGTTGAGACCCCGGTCCTTCATTGGAGGAGACCCCGGGTCCTCCATTGGTGGAGCCCCGGGACCTTCATTGGTGGGGCCCCGGATCCTTCATTGGTGGGGCCCCGGATCCTTCATTGGTGGGGCCCCGGATCCTTCATTGGTGGGGCCCCGGATCCTTCATTGGTGGGGCCCCGGATCCTTCATTGGTGGGGCCCCGGGACTGTCATTGGTGGGGCCAAGCTTTAATTTAATTTTATTTTATTATTAAAAAAAGTGCAAAAATTTCATAATAATAATAAAAAAAGCTTTAATTTAATTATTATCACATTTTGCACTTTTGTTTTTAATGCAAAACTAAAAAAAAAGAATGAACAAACAAAACAAGGAGCTTACGATCTACGGTCCCTATCCCACATACACAGTGGGGGAGGAAATCTCTACAAGCTGAGGGAGAGAACATGCAAACTCCATGCAGACGGCCGGGATTTGAACCAAGGACCCCAACGCTGCAAGGCGGAAGATCTAACCGCTGCGCCGCTGCACTGCATCTATTTGCCACCCAATCGCAGAGCGAGGAAGCGATATCACGGAGCCGCGGGTGGAAGGGGTTAATCGCAGGGCCGGACATTCTGTGATTTTCCACTCTCCGCTATGCAAAAAAAAAAAAATTCCCCCAAAAAGGTCAACAGAAAAAATGAGAAATCTGCTGCGGGGGAACAGCGATCCTTCTCAGAGAGAGAGAGAGAGAGGCTGCATTTATTCCCGCAGCTGTGTGGGTGGGGCAGAGCTAAGATTAACCCCGCCCGCTCCGTCTGCCGCCCGAGGCTGAGAGCGATGGATTCCGGAGATGAGATCTGATGGATAATCCCTCCGATTTATATACAAGAGAGAGAATGGGGGAAGGGATATAATTTATTTTTTTAATTTTAGTGACTCAGGAATGCATAGCACCTGGATAACCCCCCCCCCCCCGGTGAGCCTGCCATGATGGTCCTTGTTCAGGTACTTCCTGTTATGAGGTGACAACACTCCGTTCCTGCCTCCCAATTCTGCTCCTGCGTTGTCACCTTTATCATATGGGCTTTTGATGGAGGCTACAAATGGCAATTTTAACATACGTCAGTATTGCTTACCCCCCTGATGAAGACTCTTTATGAGTTGAAATGCGTTGGAGTCCAACCATTGACAGATTGATATTGGAGATATCGCCATGTGGTGGAGTCTATATACACTATATATACACACATGAACTTTAATGGCATCCCAGTCTTAGTCCATAGAGTTCAATATTGCTTACCCCCTGATGAAGACTCTTTATGAGTTGAAATGCGTTGGAGTCCAACCATTGACAGATTGATATTGGAGCTATCGCCATGTGGTGGAGTCTATATACACTATATATACGCACATCAACTTTAATGGCATCCCAGTCTTAGTCCCTAGAGTTCAATATTGCTTACCCCCTGATGAAGACTCTTTATGAGTTGAAATGCGTTGGAGTCCAACCATTGACAGATTGATATTGGAGATATCTCCATGTGGTGGAGTCAATATACACTATATTGTCAATAGTATTGGGACGCCTGCCTTTTCACGCACATGAACCTTAAGGTCATCCCAGTCTTAGTCCGTAGAGTTCAATACTGCTTACCCCCTGATGAAGACTCTTTATGAGTTGAAATGAGTTCGAATCTGACCATTGACAGATTGATATTGGAGATATCTCCATGTGGTGAAGTCTATATACACTATTGTCAATAGTATTGGGACACCTGTCTTTACGCGCACATGAACTTTAATGGCATCCCAGTCTTAGTCCGTAGAGTTCAATATTGCTTACATCCCTGATGAAGGCTCTTGATGAGTTGAAATGCGTTTGAGTCCAATCATTGACAGATTGATATTAAAGATATCACCATGTGGTGGAGTCTATATACACTATATATACGCACATCAACTTTAATGGCATCCCAGTCTTAGTCCGTAGAGTTCAATATTGCTTACCCCCTGATGAAGACTCTTTATGAGTTGAAATGTGTTGTGGTCCAATCATTGACAGATTGATATTGAAGATATCTCCATGTGGTTGAGTCTATATACACGGTATTGTCAAAAGTATTGGGACACCTGCCTTTACACACACATGAACTTTAATGGCCATCCCAGTCTTAGTCCGGAGGGGTCAATATTGAGTTGGCCCCGCCCTTTGCAGCTAGAACAGCTTCACCTCTTCTGGGAAGGCCGTCCACAAGGTTTAGGAGGGTGTCTGTGGGAATGTTTGACCGTTCTTCCAGAAGCGCATTTGTGAGGTCAGGCACTGATGTTGGACGAGAAGGTCTGGCTCGCAGTCTCCACTCTAATTCATCTCAAAGGTATTCTATTGGGTTGAGGTCAGGACTCTGTGCAGACCAGTCATGTTCCTCCACTCCAAACTCGCTCAGGTTGGATGTCTTACCCTCAACTGTCCACCAGAGGGTACTGTTAACCTTTATATTCAGCTCTGTAATAATTACTTTCAGCCTATTCATACCTTAGCTTGCGTTGCAGTGCATTGTGTAAAGGTGATCCCTCTCTGGCCAACTGAGTCAAAGTGATCCCTCTCTGGCCAACGGAGTCAAAGTGATCCCTCTCTGGCCAACGGAGTCAAAGTGATCCCTCTCTGGCTCATCTGAATTCCTTTCAGCTCCAGTAACAAAACATACAAATCAGATGAGGGATCTTTCTCGCGTGCCGCAGCTCTTGCCACCCCTCTGAAAAGCGATCTGTGATTTGATGGGCAGGGAGGTGTTTTGCCTCTTTACTACGTTTTTTAACCATGAAAATGCCAACCCACCCTTCTCAGCCGGGCACGTTACGCAGGCCAGTTGTGTCACAGCGCCCCCTAAAGGGGTCGCGTCTAGCGGCGGTACTGCCCACTAAATGCAACCTTTTTGCCCACTGAAAAGCGATCCACCGCAATGCTAAAGAAGCTCCGGGGCTGGTTCCCACCATGGTCTGAGCATGCGGGTTTCCGAGTTTAGCGGGTTCAGGGCAGGCCATTCGTTTTCAGTCGGCTCCCCCACATGCCAAAATACTTTAGAATTGCGCCACACCAAACCGCGCGGTACTGCGGTGATGGGCCTTTTGGTGGCCACAATCATCGCACGCGGGTTTCCCAGATACATGGGGGGGAGGGGCTTTAAGAAACGGAGACGGCGAGTTTCTTGTGCTGCAATTGCTGTGACCCATCCCTTACATATAACGAGCCCCAGAGATATAGAATGAGAAGTCACAGAAACATTGTTTACAAACGTTGTATTAGAGGAAACAAAGTATTCTTCCGGAAGAGTTCTGTCTCATTATATTATAATGTAATATGATATAGATGAATATAATATAAAATAATATAATATAATACAATATAGAATAATATAAAATAATATGACATTATATAATATAAAATCTATAATCATATCAAACATGACAGAAAGGGGTTGAACCCTCAGTGATGGAGGGTATCCTTCCACAGAGTTCCATTTCATATAATATAATATAATATAATACAATACAATATAGAATAATATAAAATAATATAATATAATATAGATGAATATAATATAATACAATATAGAATAATATTAAATAATATAGATGAATATAATATAATACAATACAATATAGAATAATATAATATAATATAATATAGCTGAATATAATATAATACAATACAATATAGAATAATATAACATAATATAGATGAATATAATATAATATAATACAATATAGAATAATATAATATAATATAGATGAATATAATATAATATAATACAATATAGAATAATATTAAATAATATAGATGAATATAATATAATATAATACAATATAGAATAATATAATATAATATAGATGAATATAATATAATATAATACAATATAGAATAATATAATATAATATAGATGAATATAATATAATATAATATAAAATAAAATAATATAATATAATATAGAAATATAATATAATATAATATAATAAAATATAGAATAATATAATATAATATAGATGAATATAATATAATATAATATAATACAATATAGAATAATATAATATAATATAATATAGATGAATATAATATAATATAATATAATACAATATAGAATAATATAATATAATATAGATGAATATAATATAGTATAATACAATATAGAATAATATAATATAAAATAATATAAATGAATATAATATAATATAATATAATAAAAATATAGAATAATATAAAATAATATAATATAATATAGATGAATATAATATAATATAATATAATATAATACAATATAGAATAATATAATATAATATAGATGAATATAATATAATATAATACAATATAGAATAATATTAAATAATATAGATGAATATAATATAATATATAAATAATATAATATAATATAGATGAATATAATATAATATAATACAATATAGAATAATATTAAATAATATAGAATAATATAATATAATATAATACAATACAATGTAGAATAATATAATATAATATAGCTGAATATAATATAATACAATACGATATAGAATAATATAACATAATATAGATGAATATAATATAATATAATACAATATAGAATAATATAATATAATATAATATAGATGCATATAATATAATATAATACAATATAGAATAATATAGAATAATATAATATAATATAAATGTATCAAACAGAAAGGGGTTAAACCTGCAGTGATGAAGGGTATCCTTCCACAGAGTTCTATTTCATATAATATACTATAACATAATATATAATACAATATAGAAAAATATAATATAAATGTATCAGAGATGACAGGAAAGGGTTACATCGAACGTTTCTGTTGACTCCAGAGAGATGACCGAGTATCCTACATTCCATTCCATATCATATAAATGACATGGCAGCGAGAGGTTACATCGAACGTCCTGTTGACTCTGCAGTGATGGCCTTCCACAGCAAAGGGTTACATCGAACGTTTCTGTCTCGTATAATATAGATGTCAGGAAGGGGTTACATCGAACGTTTCTGTCTCGTATAATATAAATGTCAGGAAGGGGTTACATCGAACGTTTCTGTCTCATATAATATAAATGTCAGGAAGGGGTTACATGGAGCGTTGCGCGGTCTCCGGGGTGACGGCGTGTTTCCGTCCTCCTGGATTCTGGTTGGTGGGGGGAAGTCGATCGCCCCCCCCCCCCCCTCTGGAAGTATAAATAGAATCCTTGTACAGTGTGATTTGAATGTTGCGATGATTGTGGCCGTCTGACTGCCAAGATTGGGGGGGGGGGGGGCGCCGGTCCAACCAACGGGAATGGAGTGCAGGATTTAAACGGTCGGCTGGGCCCCTCCCCCGTCCTCCCTGACAGCTGGGCACAGCTGTCCTCTGCCCCATTCCCATGGAGCTGCCCCGGGCGCCCCGCACCCCAGGATCCCATCGCCCCCAGAAGCCCCTCTGAGGGCCCCCCCGCCCCACCCCCACCGACATGCCGCTGCTGGATCTGCTCCGCGCGTGCTTCAGACGGGACAAGGTAAAGTGTCCGCGCATCTTCACCACACACCATACAATCTCTATACAATCAACTTCAGATTTACCAAAACTATGTCATAGGAGGACTCCATCCAACCAAACTGCACCACCTAAGCTGACCACACACGTTACAATCCGATCGTACAATCTCCTTTAAATCTACCAGCAAGCGTGTATTATTACAAGTTTATAGTTGGTAAATCGTTATTTGATTGTACAGAGATTGTACGGTCAGATTGTAATGTTGTTGGTAGATCTAGGTGGTGGGGGGGGGGGGTCACCATAGACATTACAATCTGACCGTACAATCTCTGTACAATCGGCTTTAGATTTACCAAAACTTTGTTATATGAGGATCCACCTAAACTATCCAATCGGTTTGCACCCAATCAGCCGACTGTTACACGACACGGTTGTGGTAGATCTATATTGTACAATCAGATTGCAACACGTGTGTGGAGCTCCGAGGAGATTGTAATGTGTGGGAGGAGCTTCTTTGAAAAATAAAAAATATATATATTTTTTTAGTTCCTGTTATAAAATTTGTACATTAGTCATTTTACTCCTTCACTGATGGGCACTGACAGACATCACTGATGGGCACTGACAGACATCACTGATGGGCACTGACAGACATCACTGATGGGCACTGACGGGCAGCACTGATGGGCACTGACGGGCAGCACTGATGGGCACTGACAGACATCACTGATGGGCACTGACAGACATCACTGATGGGCACTGACGGGCAGCACTGATGGGCACTGACAGGCAGAACTGATGGGCACTGAAGGGCAGCACTGATGTACACTGACAGACATCACTGATAGACACTGACAGGCAGCACTGATGGGCACTGACAGGCATCACTGATGGGTACTAACGGGCACCACTGATGGGCACTGACGGGCAGAACTGATGGGCACTGACAGGCATCACTGATGGACACTGACAGACATCAGTGATGGGCACTGGCGGGCAGCACTGATGGGCACTGACAGGCAGCACTGATGGGCACTGACAGACATCACTGATGGGCACTGACAGACATCACTGATGGGCAGCACTGATGGGCACTGACAGGCAGAACTGATGGGCACTGACAGGCAGAACTGATGGGCACTGACAGACATCACTGATGGGCACTGACAGGCATCACTGGGCACTGACAGACATCACTGATGGGCACTGACAGACATCACTGATGGGCACTGACGAGCAACACTGATGGGCACTGACTGGCATCACTGATGGGCACTGACGGGCAGCACTGATGGGCACTGACGGGCAGCACTGATGGGCACTGACGGGCAGCACTGATGGGCACTGACGGGCAGCACTGATGGGCACTGACAGACATCACTGATGGGCACTGACAGACATCACTGGGCACTGACGGGCAGCACTGATGGGCACTGACAGGCAGAACTGATGGGCACTGAAGGGCAGGACTGATGTACACTGACAGACATCACTGATGGGCACTGACAGGCATCACTGATGGGCACTGACAGGCATCACTGATGGACACTGACAGACATCATTGATGGGCACTGACGGGCAGCACTTATGGGCACTGACAGGCAGCACTGATGGGCACTGACAGACATCACTGATGGGCACTGACAGACATCACTGATGGGCACTGACAGGCAGAACTGATGGGCACTGACAGGCAGAACTGATGGGCACTGACAGACATCACTGATGGGCACTGACAGGCATCACTGGACACTGACAGACATCACTGATGGGCACTGACGGGCAGAACTGATGGGCATTGACAGACAGCACTGATGGACACTGACGGGCATCACTGATGGGCACTGACAGACATCACTGATGGACACTGACGGGCATCACTGATGGGCACTGACAGACATCACTGATGGGCACTGACAGACATCACTGATGGGCACTGACAGACATCACTGATGGGCACTGACAGACATCACTTATGGACATTGACAGGCAGCACTGATGGGCACTGACAGACATCACTGATGGGCACTGACAGACATCACTGATGGGCACTGACAGACATCACTGATAGGCACTGATGGGCACTTACAGATATTACTGATAGGCACTGATGGGCACTGACAGGCAGCACTGATGGGCACTGACAGACATCACTGATGGGCAGCACTGAAGGGCACTAAAAGGCAGCACTGATGGGCATTGATGAGGGGGCACTGACGGGCAGCACTGATGGGCACTGACAGACATCACTGATAGGCACTGATGGGCACTGACTGACATCACTGATGGGCACTGACGGGCAGCACTGAAGGGCACTAAAGGGCAGCACTGATGGGCATTGATGAGGGGGCACTGACGGGCAGAACTGATGGGCACTGACAGACATCACTGATAGGCACTGACAGGCAGCACTGATGAGCACTAACAGACATCACTGATGGGCACTGACAGGCAGAACTGATGGGCACTGACGGGCAGCACTGATGGGCACTGACGGGCATCACTGATGGGCACTGAAGGGCAGCACTGATGTGCACTGACAGGCAGAACTGATGGGCACTGACAGACATCACTGATGGGCAGCACTGAGGGCACTAAAAGGCAGCAATGATGGGCATTGATGAGGGGGCACTGACGGGCAGCCACTGATGGGAACTGACAGACATCACTGATAGGCACTGACGGGCAGCACTGATGAGCACTATCAGACATCACTGGTGGGCACTGACAGGCAGAACTGATGGGCACTGACGGACAGCACTGATGGGCACTGAGGGGCATCATTGATGGGCACTGATGGGCAGCACTGATGGGCACTGACGGGCATCACTGATGAGCACTAACAGGCAGAACTGATGGGCACTGACAGACATCACTGATGGGCACTGTCAGGCAGAACTGATGGGCACTGACAGGGAGAACTGATGGACACTGACAGGGAGAACTGATGGGCACTGACACACAGCACTGATGGACACTGACACAAAGCACTGATGGACACTGACGGGCAGCACTGATAGGCACTGACGGGCATCACTGATGGACACTGACAGACATCACTTATGGGCACTGATGGCACTGACAGACATCACTGATGGGCACTGACAGACAACACTGATGGGCACTGACAGACAGCACTGATGGGCACTGACAGACATCACTGAGGGGCACTGACAGACATCACTGATAGGCACTGATGGGCACTGACAGATATTACTGATGGGCACTGACAGGCAGCACTGATGGGCACTGACAGACATCACTGATGGGCAGCACTGAAGGACACTAAAAGGCAGCACTGATGGGCATTGATGAGGGGGCACTGACGGGCAGCACTGATGGGCACTGACAGACATCACTGATAGGCACTGACGGGCTGCACTGATGGGCACTGACTGACATCACTGATGGGCACTGACGGGCATCACTGAAGGGCACTAAAGGGCAGCACTGATGGGCATTGATGAGGGGGCACTGACGGGCAGCACTGATGGGCATTGATGAGGGGGCACTGACAGACATCACTGATAGGCACTGACAGGCAGAACTGATGGGCACTGACGGGCAGCACTGATGGGCACTGACAGGCATCACTGATGGGCACTGATGGGCACAGACAGGCAGAACTGATGGGCACTGACGGGCAGCACTGATGGGCACTGACAGACATCACTGATGGGCACTGACGGGCAGCACTGATGGGCATTGATGAGGGGGCACTGACAGGCAGCACTGGTGGGCAGCTTGATTGGGGCTGCACTAATGTTCAGGATTATCAGTGTAGATGTCCTCACTGAGGAAATGCCGCTGATCGGCTCTCGCTGTCAGTGTGAAGAGAGGAATGCTGATGGGCAACTCTATATTTTAATGGGCCTTGGGGGACAACTCCATAATAATGGCCATGGGGGGGGGGAGGCAACTCCATAATAATGGCCATGGGGGGGGAGGCAACTCCATAATAATGGCCATGGGGAAGAGGGAAACTCTATAGTAATGATCATGGTGGGGGAGGTTGTTAGGTACCTGGTAGTGCTGAGCCTGACTTGATGGTTGGAGACCTCTCTTACAACTCTGGTTCAGGGCCTGCTGGATTGGGGACAGCGTAGCCGTGAACTCAGCGGGTAGGAGTGTCCGTGTGGATGCAGCAGGCTGATGCAGGGTAGATGCAGGGCTTGCTCAGAGGGTAGGTCTGCAGATGAAGGTTCGGCAGAAAACCAGGAGGCAGGAGGTAAACCGACAACAGGAGCAGCAGCAGACGGCTGAAGTAGCTGACAGAAACGGCAGAAGATCAGCAGATGACGGCAGCAGCGAAGACCTGTGCAGGGACACTGGAGCAGGGATGGTCAGGCAAGCCGGGTCACAACAGGTAAGGTAGACAGGTAAGGACGGCAGGCAGGAGGATGGTCAGGAGGCAAGCCGGGGGTTCAGCAACAGTAACACAGTCCAGAGCAGGGTCAAACAAGCCGGGGTCAAGGAACGGAGAAAGTAGCGGAGTCAAACAAGCCGGGTCACAGGTAGGGAGCTCAGACAGGTTCAGGTTGGGGTCACAGGTGGGAGCTGAGACGGACAGCGCCGCATGCAGGCAGCTGTCCCCTTTAAATAAGGCCACTGGCGCCAAAGCGGCGCCGATCGCGCACGTGCACGCGCACGGGGGCGCGCGCGCCCGCTATTTGCGCACGGGAGCGCGCGCACGAGTCCCGCGGGCGCGTGCACGCGCCCGCGGCGCGCGCCGACGCGCGCGCCGGCGTTCAGAGGGACCAGGGCTGCCCAGGTGCCCGCGCACCCTCCGGCTAGGGTGCCCAGGGCGGCTAGAGCCCTGACATTGCCCCCTCACAAGGGGCAACCTCCGGGTGCCCATTAGGCGTTGTCTTTCTGGATGGGAAGAAAGAAAGGTGCGGATTAGTCTCTTGGCATGAAGGTTGCATTCTGGCTCCCATGAATTACTCTCGGCCCCATACCCCTTCCACTTAATCAGGAACTGCCTCTCCCCCCTACGTCTCCTGCAATCAAGGATGGCCTCTACCTCGTACTCCTCATTACCTTGGACCAGGACAGGTCCGGGTGGGTTTGTACCCCTATCAGGGAAGGGATCGGGCACAGCGGGTTTCAGGAGAGAAACGTGGAAGACTGGGTGGACTCTCATAGAGTCGGGCAGGGACAGCTCATAGGAAACTTCATTGATCCTCCTCTTCACAGGGAAAGGTCCTAAGAACTTGGGAGCAAGCTTCTTAGAGGGACAAGCAAGTCTAAGGTTAGTTGTAGCTAGCCATACCTGGTCGCCCACCTGCAAGTTCAGCTCACCCCTCCTCTTCCGATCAAAGAATCTTTTGCTGTCCTCCTGTGCCTTGGTGATTGCCTCCTGAAGAATCCTGTTGTTGCGGCTGAGGAACGAAGCTGTATCCTGGACTGCCGGGACTGAAGATTCTGGGAGAAAGTCAGGGAGAAAAGACAAGTGAAAACCGTAGTTGGCAAAAAATGGGGATTGTCCTGTGGCTGAATGACTGGCATTATTATAAGAGAATTCAGCTAGGGGTAATAGGGACACCCAATCGTCCTGCACAAAGGACGTGAAGCACCTTATGTATTGCTCCAAAGTCTGGTTGGTGCGTTCCGTCTGCCCATTAGTTTGGGGGTGGTATGCAGAAGAAAGGGCCAGCTCAATCTTAAGGATCTCACAAAGGGCCCTCCAAAAACGGGACGTGAACTGGACCCCCCTATCTGATACTATATTGGCCGGAACCCCATGTAACCTGACTATCTCCTTAATAAAAAGATGGGCAGTCTCTGTGGCAGATGGTGTTCCCCTTAAAGGCAAAAAGTGGGCCATTTTGGACAGCCGGTCCACTACTACAAAAATAGCAGAGCACCCCTCTGAGCACGGAAGCTCGACTATAAAGTCCATGGACAACATTCGCCAAGGTCGATCAGGTGCAGGAAGAGGCTTCAAAAGTCCCCAAGCTCGGTTCCTAGACGTCTTGCTGCGGTTACAAACAGGGCAGGAGTCAACATAAGACTTGCAGAATTCCTTTAGTTTGGGCCACCAAAAGGTGCGTTGCACCAGCTCCACAGTTTTACGGCTCCCGAAGTGTCCTGCCAGTGGATGGTCGTGTAGAAGGGTCAGGACCTTCACCCTTACAGATTCGGGGACGAAGATTTGACTCCCCCTCCAGAGAAGTCCATCACTGGAAGTTAGGGTGACCCCATGGGGTCCCTGGGAACTGGCGGATGCCTCCCGGATTTGAGATAGCAGATCTGGCTGTAAAAGTAGAAAGTTTCCGGAAGATAGGATGGTGTCTGGGGTGGTGGAGTCCTTGGGACTGTCAAACATCCGGGAAAGGGCGTCAGGTTTCACATTCTTGGAACCGGGACGATACGTAATATGAAAGCAGAACCTTGAGAAAAACAGAGCCCAGCGGGCTTGTCGGGGTTTGAGTCGCTTGGCAGTTCGTAAGTACTCAAGGTTCTTGTGGTCAGTGTAGATGAGTACTGGATGATTAGCTCCCTCCAAGAGGTACCTCCATTCCTCTAGTGCCGATTTGATAGCCAAGAGCTCCCGGTCCCCGACATCATAATTCCTCTCGGCTGGAGAAAGTTTCCGAGAGAAAAATCCCACTGGGTGCATGGCGTCTTTATTGCCCTGTCGTTGTGACACGACCGCCCCAACTGCCACTTCAGATGCATCGACCTCCAAGATGTAAGGGAGGGCAGGGTCGGGGTGACTGAGGATAGGGGCGGAGGTAAACAGTCTTTTAAGCTGATCAAAGGCCCCTTGAGCTTCCGGGCCCCAGTGGAAGCGTGTGCCCTGCTTGGTCAGCTGGGTGATGGGGGTGATGATAGCAGAGAACCCCTTAATAAACTTCCTGTAGAAGTTTGCAAATCCTACGAACCGTTGGATTCCTTTTCTATCTACAGGTGCTGGCCAGTCAAGAACGGCGGACACCTTCTGAGGGTCCATTCTAATGCCTGCCGGGGAGATTTCAAGTCCCAAAAACTGGATTTCCTGCTGCTCAAATTCGCACTTCTCGGCCTTTGCATACAGGCCGTGCCGTCGGAGTCGAAGGAGTACCTTGCCCACATGCCCACGATGTTGTTCTAGGGTTTGGGAGAAAATCAAGATGTCGTCCAGATAGACGATCACGAAAATGTCCAAATAGTCTCTGAGTACATCATTGATGAAATGCTGGAACGTGGCCGGGGCATTACAGAGCCCGAAGGGCATGACCAAGTACTCATAGTGGCCGAAACGAGTCCGGAAAGCCGTCTTCCACTCGTCCTCGGCCCGAATGCGGACCAAATTGTATGCACCCCTGAGGTCCAATTTGGTGAAAACCGTTGCCGATCTTAGCTTCTGAAAGAGCTCAGGGATTAAGGGCAGGGGGTACCGATTCTTGACCGTTATTTTATTGAGCTCCCGGTAGTCCACACAGGGCCTCAAGGACTGATCCTTCTTGGTGACGAAGAAGATGCCTGCGCCAGCAGGAGAGGTGGAATGGCGGATGAACCCCTTCTTTAAGTTTTCGGCAATGTAGGTCTTCAGGGCCTCTTGTTCTTTCTCGGAGAGAGGAAAAATGCGACCGAAGGGAATTTCAGCCCCAGGGAGGAGCTCGATGGGGCAATCATAGGGACGGTGGGGCGGAAGGGAGTCTGCCCCCCGCTTGCTGAAAACGTCCAGAAAGTCATGATAAGGTTGGGGTACAGATTGGCGTAGGTCTTGATCCGCGTCTAGGCAAAGCAAGGTAGAGGATGTTCCGAGGGTTGCAGGTAGGCAGTGTTCCTGGCAGTACCGAGATTGAAATTCTACCTCCCCGGTGGACCAATGGATCAGCGGGTTATGGGCCTGGAGCCAAGGCATACCCAGGATGACCGGGAACAGGGGAGAGGAGATCACGTCCATGGTCAGAAGCTCCTGATGTTGAGGGAAAATTGTAGCGGTTAAGGGCAGAGTCTCTTGAGTCACCTGGCCAGACTTAATGCGGGACCCATCCGCCAGAAACACAGTAAGTCCTTGGGTCTTCTTCTGGAGCGGCAGGGCGTGAGTGTTGGCGAAGGTGGCATCCACGAAACAGCTACACGCCCCGGAGTCAATGATGGCGCTGGTGAGGATTGTCCTTCCCTGGCACTGCAACGACAGAGGAAGGGTAAGGTGAATAGTACTGGCTGGGCAGGGTGCAGAGAGAGGAGAAACGGATGACAAGCACTTACGCGTCTTGACAGGGCAACCATTCACGAAATGTCCAGAGCCCCCACAGTACAGACACAGATTCAACTGGCGACGTCGGGCCCGTTCCTCGGGCGTCAAGGGGGCACGTAGAAGACCAATCTGCATCGGTTCGGAACCATCTGAAGCAGGTCCCACGGGAGGTGTAGAGGGAGCAGGTAGGTAGCGAGTGGCAGGAACAGGAGCCCTAGCGACCATCCAAGCTGGGCGACTGGGCAAAGCAGAGCGTTCAGCTCGGCGCTCCCGTAGGCGACGGTCCAATTGGATTGTCAGAGTGACAAGGTCCTCAAGATCCTCAGGAACTCCTACACGGGCCAGTTCGTCTTTCAACCCCTCTGAGAGGCCCATGCGGAACTGGTGTCTGAGGGCTGCATTGTTCCATTGAGTATCCGCGCTCCAGCGCCTAAAGTCCGTGATATAGTCCTCAGCCGTCCTGCGGCCTTGCTGGAGCGCGGATAGGGCAGATTCAGCTGTAGCCGTGCGTTGAGGGTCGTCATACAACTGTGCCATTGCCTGGAAGAAGGCGGCTAAGGACTGGGTCATGACACTGTTGGCTCCCAGAAGACGGTGGGCCCAGGACTGGGGTTCTCCTTGTAGAAGGGACACCACGAATCCCACCTTGGTGACTTCCAGGGAGAAGGTCCGGGGTTGCAGGGCAAAGTAAAGCTGGCAGGCATCTCGGAAAGCTTGAAACTTGGACCGGTCGCCCGAGAACCTTTCTGGGATAGGTA
Organism: Lithobates sylvaticus; assembly: GCA_028564925.1. Lineage (NCBI taxonomy): Eukaryota > Metazoa > Chordata > Amphibia > Anura > Ranidae > Lithobates > Lithobates sylvaticus. The sequence goes on along the minus strand of CM053033.1, from coordinate 7,307,783 downwards.
CTCTAGGTTCAGGGGGAAGCATCACCACTGTTGGTTGGGAGGCAGGTTGCACTGGTGGTGGAGGTGCAGCAGCCATGGGGCTGGCAAGTTGTTGAACTTGGCCTTCCAGCTTGGTGTATCCCTCCTGCAGGGATTTCACGGCTTGTGTGAGGGCTGCCAGGTGGGAGCACATTTCCCGCATGGTTGAGGCTCCATCCGCAGGCTCAGTCATATTGGCTGTCCGTACTGTTAGGTACCTGGTAGTGCTGAGCCTGACTTGATGGTTGGAGACCTCTCTTACAACTCTGGTTCAGGGCCTGCTGGATTGGGGACAGCGTAGCCGTGAACTCAGCGGGTAGGAGTGTCCGTGTGGATGCAGCAGGCTGATGCAGGGTAGATGCAGGGCTTGCTCAGAGGGTAGGTCTGCAGATGAAGGTTCGGCAGAAAACCAGGAGGCAGGAGGTAAACCGACAACAGGAGCAGCAGCAGACGGCTGAAGTAGCTGACAGAAACGGCAGAAGATCAGCAGATGACGGCAGCAGCGAAGACCTGTGCAGGGACACTGGAGCAGGGATGGTCAGGCAAGCCGGGTCACAACAGGTAAGGTAGACAGGTAAGGACGGCAGGCAGGAGGATGGTCAGGAGGCAAGCCGGGGGTTCAGCAACAGTAACACAGTCCAGAGCAGGGTCAAACAAGCCGGGGTCAAGGAACGGAGAAAGTAGCGGAGTCAAACAAGCCGGGTCACAGGTAGGGAGCTCAGACAGGTTCAGGTTGGGGTCACAGGTGGGAGCTGAGACGGACAGCGCCGCATGCAGGCAGCTGTCCCCTTTAAATAAGGCCACTGGCGCCAAAGCGGCGCCGATCGCGCACGTGCACGCGCACGGGGGCGCGCGCGCCCGCTATTTGCGCACGGGAGCGCGCGCACGAGTCCCGCCGGCGTTCAGAGGGACCAGGGCTGCCCAGGTGCCCGCGCACCCTCCGGCTAGGGTGCCCAGGGCGGCTAGAGCCCTGACAGAGGTAGTTAAACTTCATATTAATTGCCATGGGGGCAATTCCATAATAATGGTCAGGTGGGGGAAAACTCCATATTAACGGTCATGGGGGGAGTGGGGGGGCCGCACCATAATAATGGGCATAGGGGGGAGGGGGGCAACTCTATAATAATGGACATGGGGGGGCAACTCCATAATAATGGTCATTGGGAGGAGGGGGGAAACTCCTTAATAATGGGGGGAACATATTGATGGCCATGGGGGTGGGGAATATATTGATGACCATGGGGGGGGGGGGGGGGGTATATTGATGACCATGGGGGGAATATATTGATGACCATGGGGGGGATATATTGATGACCATGGGGGGAATATATTGATGACCATGAGGGGGATATAATTATGAATATGAGGGGGATATAATTATGAATATGGGGGGGATATATTGATGACTATGGGGGGGATATATAATGATGAATATGGGGGGGATATATTGATGACCATGGGGGAGTATATTGATGACCATGGGGGGGATATATTAATGACTATGGGGGGCTATATTGATGACCATGGTGGGGGGATATATTGATGACCATGGGGGGGATATATTGATGACCATGGGGGGGATATATTGATGACCATGGTGGCGATATATTGATGGTCATGGGGGGGGGGTATATACTGATGGTCATGGGGGGGGGGGATATATTGATGACCATGGGGGGGGATATATTGATGACCATGGGGGGGAATATATTGATGACCATGGGGGGGGATATATTGATGACCATGGGGGGGATATATTGATGACCATGGGGGGGATATATTGATTGCCATGGGGGGGATATATTGATGACTATGGGGGGGATATATTGATGACCATGGGGGGGGGATATATTGATGACCATGGGGGAGGGGGATATATTGATTGCCATGGGGGGATATACAATGATGAATATGGGGGGGATATATTGATTGACATGGGGGGGGGAATATATTGATGACTATGGGGGGGGGGGGATATATTGATGACCATGGGGGGGGGGATATATTGATTGACATGGGGGGGGGAATATATTGATGACTATGGGGGGGGGATATATTGATGACCATGGGGGGGGGGATATATTGATTGACATGGGGGGAATATATTGATGACCATGGGGGGGATATATTGATGACCATGGGGGGGAATATATTGATGACCATGGGGGGGATATATTGATGGCCATGGGGGGGATATATTGATGGCCATGGGGGGGATATATTGATTGCCATGGGGGGGATATATTGATGACCGTGGGGGGGATATATAATGATGAATATGGGGGGGGATATATTGATGAATATGGGGGGGGGATATATTGATGACTATGGGGGGGATATATTGATGACCATGGGGGGGGGGATATATTGATGACCATGGGGGAGGGGGATATATTGATTACCATGGGGGGGGTATATTGATTGCCATGGGGGGATATACAATGATGAATATGGGGGGGATATATTGATGACCATGGGGGGGGATATATTGATTGACATGGGGGGGGATATATTGATGACTATGGGGAGGGAATATATTGATGACTATGGGGGGGATATAATGATGAATATGGGGGGGGGGATATATTGATGACTATGGGGGGGGATATATTGATGACCATGGGGAGGGAATATATTGATGACTATGGGGGGGATATAATGATGAATATGGGGGGGATATATTGATGACTATGGGGGGGGGATATATTAATGACCATGGGGGGGGGATATATTGTTGACCAATGAGCTCATATAGGTGTGATGGTGATGGATTGATAATAGAATTGGACACTTCCCGTTATACATTCACATAACATTCACACACTGGGGGGATTCTCTGGGAATATCCGGAATGTTTTCCTCTCGGCTCCTCCAGCTGGGAATTTTCTCCGGATCTCCAGCACAGAAAACTTGCTGTCGGATTCTTCACATATTTGTCAGTCAGTGAAATCCTGGACTGGATGGGGTCGGATTTGGCGAGTGACTCTTCTTATCATTCAATCTCCTTGTCTCCGGGCTGCGGGTCTCCTGACGCCTCTTTGCAGCCACTTCCTCTTCATACGCACACCGGGACTGGCTGCTTATCCTCACTGCGGACCTTTATCCTGATCCTGACGATGGACCCGCGTGATGTGCATGGCGGCTCGTAGTCCTTCAGGGGGAGCTGTGATAGAATTCAGGTTGTCACCCCAGAACAGGATGTGCCTGAATAAGAACCTCAGTGGCAGGATCGCCACATATTACACTCGCTGTGGATTTAATAAGACACGAATGATGTGTTGGAGCTGAATATGGGAATATGTTGTACCTGCCAAAGGATTTGTATTTTCTGTCCATCCAGTCTTGAGATTTACACTGCTTCGTCCAACAGCAAAGGCCTCTATAGCCTCCAAGGGAAGCCCCACCCCCTGGTGACCGGACAGGGGATGAGCTCATCTCTCTGTCGTCACTCTGCTGTCTCCTCCTATCAGCATGCTCCTTACACTGCGGCACACATCTGTGTCGCTCTTCAAAGCTCAACTACCTTCATTTCATCTGTTCCTCCACAGCCACCGAGGATAGAAATGGACTCTGTGAGCACCAAATGCCTCTGCAAACCCAGATATTACCTTGTAAAAGTCGCAGTGTTATCATTACTGGGCTGTGCATAGCCTGTGCAGAGAGCAGAGCTGGGGGAGGGGCCCAGCAGGTCACACCCACTACAGAAGACTACGGGAGGGGGCGGAGACAAGACCAGTCATCCTGCACAAGGAGAGAGAGCAGAGCTGTGGGACGAACCCAGCAGGCTCCACCCACTGCATAAAACTACAGGAGGGGGCGTAGACAAGACCAGTCCCCCTGCACAGGGATAGAGAGAAGAGCTGTGGGTGGAGCCCAGCAGGCCCCACCCACTACTGAAGACTACAGGAGGGGGTGGAGACAAGACCAGTCACCCTGCACAAGGAGAGAGAGCAGAGCTGTGGGAGGAGCCCAGCAGGCTCCACCTACTAAAGAAAACTACAGGAGGGGGCGGAGACAAGACCAGTCCCCCTGCACAGGGATAGAGACCAGAGCTGTGGGAGGAGCCCAGCAGGCTCCACCTACTAAAGAAAACCACAGGAGGGGGCGGAGACAAGACCAGTCCCCCTGCACAGGGATAGACAGCAGAGCTGTGGGAGGAGCCCAGCAGGCCCCACCCACTACAGAAGACCACAGGAGGGGGCGGAGACAAGACCAGTCCCCCTGCACAGGGATAGACAGCAGAGCTGTGGGAGGAGCCCAGCAGGCCCCACCCACTACAGAAGACTACAAGAGGGGGTGGAGACAAGACCAGTCCCCCTGCACAAGGAGAGAGATCAGCGGTGGGCGGTCTTTATCACAGGACGTCTCACACGGGATGACTGCACAGATCTGGGAGAAATACACAAAGACCACCAGGGGGCAGTAATTATAAAAAAAGATTGCGGAGTTGTTCGCCCATCGAAACTGTGACTGGGACAAAATCGATTGTTCACCAGCAACATTCTCTGCAGATCAAATTTTACGAATGTGGAAAAATACCTCATTGTGGCCACTAGATGGCATCGGGGGGGCATAGGAGATACAAGAGATACAATGTAACGATTCTGGAGAACGCTGGAGGGAATGACCAAAGGACTGTAACCAATGGTCACTAATTCCCTCTGGTGTTGTCTAGAATCTCCTATGGTTGGCAGCGCCATCTAGTGGACACAATGTGGTATTTTCTCCACATACACATTCGATCTCCAGAGAATATAGAGCCTGAAAACATTCCATTTTGCCCCATTCATACAGAATTAATTTTTCGACTAATTATCCCCCTCCCCCCCTGCCAGATTCCAGGAGGAACGCCCCCCCCCCACCTCTTGTATGTAGTTATTGGCTGATCCCGGAGTTCTGGTTTCCATGGTTACCATAGTAGGCGGAGTTCTGTGTGTTGGGATAGATGTGTGGCCGGCGTGTTGGGGTCCTCGGGGGACGGTGGCGCTCTCAGTCTCGGAATGGGACTCTTCTATATTTATCCCGGGGGAGGGGTCTCAGAGGTCACATCTGGAGGAGATTGAGAAAGTATTGAGACCCCCCCGAGGGGGGAGGGGCCAGCTCTGGGGTCAGCAGGTCACTGCTCTGCTTCTATAAACATCCCCCCACTGGGGGAGGGGGGCACATCTATCCTCCAGTCTAAAGCGGAACTCCGGGGGAAGCCAATATTCTCTGGATACTAGAGCCGTGTGTGTTCTTCCTTCAGTGTCCCACCCACCAGCCACGATCTACCTGCATTACATAGAAAAGCACAGAGACCCTGTGATGACATAATAGTCAGCACCTTCTAGTGGCCGTAGTGCGGTATTTTCTCCATTCGCACACTCGATCTACAGAGAAAATACCCTGAGAATGTTAGATTTTTGACCGATTTGCACAAAATTTAATAAATGGAAAGATTTTATACATTGGTGAATGGGAAAATATAAATGGAAAGATGTTTTACTCTCTCTGAGTTCACAGCCCTTCCAAATCTGGTCCACAACCTAGTGCCTATAGACGCAGTGGGTCAAAATCGCACCACCGCAAATCCTCCTCAAAATCCAGCCACCATAGGTCCGCCAGGTTGGATTAAACTTGGACTTTATGGAGGCAGAGAAAGCATGTTGGGGGTGCAAAATGCCTGTACCAGCAGACAAATCCTTATGTTTTATTTTAATATTGAGAGAGAGTAAGATAGGCACCAGCGCCTAGAATCAATGGTGAGACGAGTGGTAAAAGAATCCCTGCAGGAAAGGGAAGCTCAACAGCCCTGTGAATCCCCGGCAGACCCGCTAGATCCTATAGTAGGAGAGGGGGTACTACAAGAAACATGGGATTCATCCCAACCTAGCCGCCATTCTGCCCTTGTCTCAGACAGTGAATCGGATCGGAAGATCCAGGGTTGGGGGTTGACTATGGTTTGGTTCCCTCCCTGGTTAAAGCTGTGGAGAGAGGCTCTGAAGTGGGAGGATCCTGTCACCTCCCCCCGAAGCAGAGGAAATTTTTTAAACAGCTCAATAAGGAGCGTCAATTTTTTCCGTTTCTGTCTGAATTGGGTGATATTATTTCAGAAGAGTGGAGCAAGATGGATAAAAAGAGTTCCATGCAATCCAAAGTCCTTAAACTTTACCCCTTTAAGGAAGAAGATGTGAAACACCTGGAGTCAGCTCCAATGGTAGATGCAGCACTTATGCGTATGGTGAGATATGTGACTCTCCCCTTAGAAGACACTGTGTCATTCAAGGATCCTTTAGAGAGACGGATCGATTCAGATCTAAAGAAAATCTATTTGACCTCCGGGATGGCGAGCAAGCCAGTGCTTGCGATCGCAGCAGTGTCAAAGGCCATAGAATTCTGGGCTGACTGCATTGAAGAATACCTGAGAGGCATTTCGATAGACACAGCTAAAGATTCAATATTTTATCTTGTTTTTATTTTAGTTTTTTATTGGCGGGTATTAGTGGCTCTTCTCAGGGTCAAGGGTGTTCCATTACTTGGACGTCCTGCTTCTACTATCTCAGTGCAAGGATCAGCTATTAGTTCACAAGAGGTTGTCATCTCTACCCTGCAAGAGTTCGGGTGGCTCCAGCGCATCTTCCTTACCCCATCTATGAGGACATCTCTCTCTGGTGGCTCCAGGGGGAAGAATTGCGCAACCATTCATTCGATTGTCCCCATCTCATGGATCACGGTTACCTCAGATACCAGCAACCAGGGTTGGGACGCTCATTGCCTTTCGGAGGGTAGCTCAGGGCAGGTGGACATGCCAGTCTCAAGGAGTCGTTTCCAACATCCTGGAACTGAGGGCAAGCCTTTCAGGCACTCCTATCCTTTCGCCATCTAGTGTCGAACTCTTCCGTCATGCTAAGGTAATTGGTACGATGACAGCAACCATTCCCATGGTGAAGTGGGCAGTGGCATACATAAGGAATCAAGGCGGGACTCACAGCTGGTCCCTGTTACAAGAAGTGGAGCCTTTAATGAGTTGGGCGCAAAAGAACTTAGCCAACATCTCGGCAGTATACATTCCGGGGGTCCTGAATGTGCAAGCAGACTTCTTGTCCGGGTCGAGTTGGACAACAACGAATGGTCCCTCCACAGAGAAGTTTTCGAGTGGCTCCTAACAACTGGTCTCGTGTTTGGGTTGTGTCTCCGGAAGTCGACATGTTCGCTTCCACGTGCAACTTCAAGATACCGAAGTACTTTGCGAGGTTCAGGGACCCTCAGGCGTTCGGGATAGATGCTCTCACGACCAGGTTTGGAGTTCCAGAGGGCCTATGCCTTCCTCCAGTACCGGTAATTCTGCAGTTTCTGCGGAGGCTCAGAACAGAAAAAGTGGAGATTATTGCGGTCATTCCATTCTGGCCCAACAGGCCGTGGTTTCCTCTGCTGCTGATCCTCAGCTATCAAGACCCAATTCCCCTACCTCTCAGGCCGGATCTCATTGTCTCAAGGCAAGACGTTACACCCGTTTCCAGCATGTCTGCATCTCAAGGTGTGGTTCTTGAGAGGGGAAGGCTAGAGGCGCTTGGTTGCCCGAAAGAAGCGATTCCAACTCTTCTTAATGCCAGGCGAAGAAGCACTAATAGGGTGTATGAGCGCATTTGGTCCAGGTTTGCTGAACACATGTCGTCAAGAGAAAACTCCGTGTAACTCTCCAGAGGTTCATGATATCTGAGCTTTCTTCAGTCTGGATTAGACTTATCCCTGGCGGTCGGTTCGTTAAGGTGCAAGTGTCAGCCATCTCAGCCTTCACGGGAGTCTCATGGGCGAATCACGCCTTAGGTTCGTCAATTCTTTAAGGGTGCCATCAGGCTCAGACCACAAAGAAGACCCAGGTTTCCCAAATGGGACCTTCCATTAGTTTTGGATTTTCTGTCAAATCTTGGGAAAGATTCGTCTACTTTTCTTTTTCATTAGTTGCGTTTGAACCAGCTGCGCTGTCTTCTATTAATTTTGGTTTACAAGTATTGTCATTGGACAATGTTAAATAAATTGGTTTTCTTTGCTCAACATTTTGCCCACCCGAGTGTGTTTTGGCGAGTTATTTCCCACACGTATGCTGCCATGGAGCCTGTCAGGAAAAACGGAAAATTTATATCAAATACTTACCGTAATTTTCCTTTCATGATAGGCTCCATGGCAGCAGGAGTTCCCTCCCAAATGTCTGGAGTAGGCTAGTTACGGAACACGGATAGCAGCCAGGAGCAAAGATTTATGGGAGAGGGGTCCTATTGGGTAGTTATGGAGGCGGGGCCAACCCACTCGTATGCTGCCATGGAGCCTATCAGGAAAGGAAAATTACGGTAAGTATTTGATATAAATTTTCCGTTTCAAACATTTATTTATTTTATTATTTAACAAATTTATCTGTTTTTATTTTAGTTTTTTATTTTTATTTCATTAATTCATAAATGTATCTGTTTTTATTTTATTTTAATTATTTATTTTTATTTTATTAATTCATGAATTTATCTGTTTTTATATTAGTTTATCTTTTTAAATAATCAATGAATTAATTTATTGCATTTAATTAATTTGTTTTTATTTTATTTATTTATTTTATGCATTTATTCATTTGTTTTTTTAATTCATGCATTCATCTGTTTTTATTTTTTTAATTAATTTTATTTTATTAGTTCATGAATGTATCTTTCTTTATTTTATTAATTCATGGATTTATCTGTTTTTATTTTATATTTTTAAATAATCAATTAATTAATTTAATTTAATTAATTTGTTTTTATTTCATGCATTTATTCATTTGTTTTTTAATTCATGAATTTATCTGTTTTTATTTTATTTTTTTAATTATTTTATTAGTTCATGAATGTATCCATTTTTATTTTATTTTATCTTTTTAAATAATTCATTAACTAATTAAATTTAATTAATTAATTAGTTTTTTATTTATTTATTTTATGCATATATTCATTTGTTTTTAAATTCGTGGATGTATCTGTTTTTATTTTTTTTATTAATTTATTTTATTAGTTCATGAATTTATCTGTTTTTGTTTTATTTTATCCTTTTAAATATTCAATGAATTAACTAAATAAATTTAATTAATTTGTTTTATTTTATTTATTTATTTTATGCATGTATTCATTTGTTTTTTAATTCATGAATTTATCTGTTTTTATTTTATTTCATTTATTTTATTAGTTCATTTATGTATCTGTTTTTATTTTATCTTTTTGAATAATCAATTAATTAACTAATTAAATATAATTAATTTAATTTTTATTTATTTATTTTATGCATTTATTAATTAGTTTTTTTAATTCATGAATTTATCTGTTTTTATTTTATTTTATTTTTTAATTTATTTATTTTATTAGTTCATGAATTTATCTGCTTTTATTTTATCTTTTTTTTTTTAAATAATTAATTAATTTATTTTATTTAATGATATTTTTTTATTTTATATATTTATTTTATGCATTTATTCATTTGTTTTTATTTTACATTTTTTTATTATTATTATTTAGTTTTTTTTATTTAAATTTTTTTTGCTATCTGTGTCTCATTGGAAAAAAATGTTCCAGTCACTTCCTGCCCCGTAGAGATGCAACAGAAAATGTAAAAAAAAAAAAAAATCTAAAGTAAAGTGAGGGAACTTCCCCTCTTAGGTGTCACCGAAACCAGCGTCCCCCCCCCCCCCCCGTCCCCCCCCCCCCCCCCCCCCCCCCCCCCCCATCGAAGGATCTCCATCATCTTGTGGTTAGACGACGACTGTAAAATGTTGGCAGAAACGCAAAAATAAATTAAATAAAAACAAATAAATGAATTTAAAAAAATGAATGAATTAATTATTTAAAAAAGATAAAATAAAAACAGATAAATTCAATAATTAATAAAATAAATACAATGTTGGATTCCCCCCCCCCCCACGTTCTTCCTCAGTGACAATGTCCCCGGGGGACACAGAGGAGGAATCCCCCCAGTGGGGACACAGTCAGCAAATAAAAACCTAAAATAAAAGGGTCTAACACCCCCCCTCCCCCCAAGTTTTTGTTGTAAATAAAGTTTTAATATATTTCTGATTCCGATTTCTTTCCATTTCCCCTCCAGACTTCCACATCGCGGAAGGAGAAGAAGACGGAAGGTAAGAGATATTCCAATTCTAAAAAACGATTTTCACCCGCAGTACCAGTCAGTGCCACTAGATGTCCTCAGTCTGATGGGCAGCATCATTAAGCCCAGCCTGGGGACCGGACAGTGAAAGGAGAAGCAGCGTGATGAGCTCATCTCTCGGTCACTCTGCTCTCTCCTCCTTTCAGCATGGTCCCTTGTTTAAATGGTCCAGTGCTGGTGTGTGGGAGCGTCTTACCAACATCCTAGCAACAGGGCAGGATGGGGGGGAGCGCCATCTCTGGGAGTTTTTTGGTCAGGCTTCCGGAGGTGCATAGATAGTCTACCCTACAATTGGGTACCCATGGGTGTTTACAACTTCTTAACAATAAGGCAGGATGGGGGGGGGGGGGGGGGGGGGGGCATCTCTGGGCGTTAATAATAATAATAAAAAAAAAATAAAAAAAATAAGAATAAATGCATAAAATAAATAAATAAAATAAAAACAAATTCATTAAATTAAATGATAAAATAAAATAAAAACAGATACATTTATATGAATTTTTTAATTCATATAAATGTATCTGTTTTTATTTTATTTTATCACAAATGAATAAATGCATAAAATAAATAAATAAAATAAAAACGAATTCATTAAATTAAATGATAAAATAAAATAAAAACAGATACATTTATATGAATTAAAAAACAAATGAATAAATGCATAAAATAAATAAATAGAATAAAAACAAATGAATGAAATAAAATAAATGAATGAATTCATTATTTAAAAAGACAAAATACAATGAACTAATAAAATAAAATAAATTAATTGAAATAAAAACAGATACATTCACAAATTAAAAAAAAACAAATTAATAAATGCATAAAATAAATAAAATAAAAACGAATTAATTAAATGATAAAATAAAATATAAAAACAGATAAATTCATGAATTATAAAAAAAAACTAATGAATAAATGCATAAAATAATCAAATAAAATAAGAACAAATGAATTCAATGATAAAATAAAATAAAAAAAACAAAATAAAATAAATAAATTCATGAATTAAAATAAAACAAATGAATAAATGCATACAATTTATAAAATAAAAACTAATTAATTAAATGAAATGATAAAATAAAATAAAAACAGACACATTTGTGAATTAAAAAAACAAATGAATAAATGCATAAAATAAATAAATAAAATGAAAACAAATTGATGAAATAAAATAAATGAATGAATTCATTATTTAAAAAGACAAAATAAAATAAAAACAGACAAATTCATGAACTAATAAAATAAATTAATTAAAAAAATAAAATAAAAACAGATACATTTATGAATTAAAAAACAAATGAATAAATGCATAAAATAATCAAATCAAAAAAAAACAAATGAATTCAAATAAAAAAATAAAAACAGCATAAAAATAAAACAAAAATAAAAATAAAAAAAAAACAAATGAATAAATGCATAAAAAAAAATAAATAAATAAAATAAAAACAATCTCGCCATCTCTGAGAGTTTTCTGGCCAGGCTTCCTGAGGCGCATAGATGGCCTACACACATAAAGATGCAGTTAAGGCTTGGAATCGTTTTTGTATTAGGGGCATCCATAGGTGCTGAATCTTCCTAATAACCAGGCAGGACCAGGACGGGGTTCGGGGGAGGGGGGCGGAATCCCTGGGAGTTTTCCTGCCTGGCTTCGGGAGGTGTGTAAATGACCTCCACGCTTTAGAAGCGCCCTTGTATTTGGGGCTCCTGCAGGTGTCGGAGTGCTCTGAATACAACAGCCGGCAGGAGGAGATTCCTCCATCCAATGAGAGAAGATCCAGCTGTGTATGGTGGGCGTTATAGACTGCGGTCTCTATGGGGGGGGGGGGGGGGGGCTTATTAATGCATCGCGATTGGTGAGGACGGGGGAGGGGGGGTAGAAGTGATGGAATTATTTGGGAGATTTCATCACCTCCACCATCAGTCATCTGATCTTCTCAGCACTTCATGTGGACAAAGCGAATGACCCACAACCAACTTTCACTTTCACTTTGATCTGCGCTGTGTCTGACCCTCACTATCACTTCTGTATGGCGTTACTATTTTAGTTTTAGTTTTATTTTGTTAACTAATCTATTTTATTATTATTATTATTTATTTTTCTTTTTTTATTTACTCATTTATTTAGTTAGTTAGGGGTTAATATTGGGGTTAGGATTAGGGGTTCATTTAAGGGTTAGGATTAAGGGGTTTAGGGTTACAGTTAGAGGGTATGATAAGGGGTTAATATTAGGGTTAGGGTAAGGGGTTAGGTTTAGGGGTTAATATTAGTATTAGGGGTTCATTTAAGGGTTAGGCTTAAGTTTAGGGTTACAGTAAGAGGTTATGGGTAGAGGTTAATATGATGGTTAGGATTAGGGTAAGGGGTTAGGATTACAGTTAGGGGCTAATATTAGGGTTAGGGGTTAAAAGTAGTGTTAGTGTTAGGGGTTAATATTAGTATTAAGGGTTAATGTTAGGGGTTCAATTAAGGGTTAGGCTTAAGGTTAGGGTTACAGAAAGAGGTTATGGTTAGGGTTTAATATTAGGGTTAGGAGTTAATATTAGGGTTAGGAGTTAATATTAGGGTTAGGGGTTAATATTAGGGTTAGGGGTTAAGGTAAGGGGTTAGGGTTTAAATTTAGGGTTACGGGTTAATATTGGGGTTAGGATTAGGGGTTAATTTAAGGGTTAGGCTAAAGGTTAGGGTTACAGTTAGAGGTTATGATTAGGGGTTAATATTAGGGTTAGGATTAGGGTAAGTGGTTAGGATTACAGTTAGGGGTTAATATTAGGGTTAGGGTTTAAGGTAAGGGGTTAGGGTTAAGGTTAGGGGTTAATATTAGGATTAGGAGTTAATATTGGGTCTATGATTTAATAGGATTGGGTTAGGGGTTAATATTGGGGTTATGATTAAGGGTTCGTTTAAGGTTAGGGTTACAGTTAGAGTGTATGATTAGGGGTTAATATTAGGGGTTAGGGTTATGATTAGGGTAAGTGGTTACTATTAGGGTTAAGGTTAGGGGTTAATTTTTTTGGGTTAATATTAGGATCAGGGTTGTAGGGGTTGGCTAGGGTTATTTTTATTTATTTAACCCCTTAGCCCCGGCGCCTCCCAGCCCTTTAAGAGGTTTCAGACGCCAGGAGGTGGAGGGGGGGGGGCGGGGATTTCGGTCATGATTGGCTGACACAGCGGTCACATGATTGGAAAGCTTTCAAGCGCAAGTAGCGTTCAGAAGCGTTCCATTCCCCCACCCGTCCCCCACTCTCTTGGCACAGCATTGTTTACATTATAGTACGCATATATAGGCGTACATCCGGCATAAAAAGGTTAATTAATTTGTTTATTTTTAGTGGTATTTTTTTTTATTTTTATTTTTTATTATTTATTTATTTATTTGTGTATTTTATTGATTATTTATTTATTTATTTGTGCATTTTATTTATTAGTTATTTATTATTATTATTTGTTTTTACTTAATCATTGCATGCGAGCAGGAAAAACGTGGGGCAGAGCACATTAAAACGCTAAAAAACGCGGGACAGAGCACATTAAAACGCTAAAAAACGCGGGACAGAGCGCATTAAAACGCATTAAAACGCGGGACAGGGTGCATAACAAAGGCTCGAAAAAGTGGGACAGAGCGAATTAAAACGCTCAAAAACACAGGACAGAACGTATTTAAAAACGCTCAAAAACGTGGGACAGAACGCATTAAAAATGCTCAAAAACGTGGGACAGAGCGCCTTTAAAAGCTAAAAAAGGTGGGACAGAGCGCCTTTAAACGCTAAAAAACGTGGGACAGAACGCATTAAAAATGCTCAAAAACGTGGGACAGAGCGCCTTTAAACGCTAAAAAACGTGGGACAGAGCGCATTAAAATGCTCAAAAACACAGGACAGAACGTATTTAAAAACGCTCAAAAACGTGGGACAGAACGCATTAAAAATGCTCAAAAACGTGGGACAGAGCGCCTTTAAAAGCTAAAAAAGGTGGGACAGAGCGCCTTTAAACGCTAAAAAACGTGGGACAGAACGCATTAAAAATGCTCAAAAACGTGGGACAGAGCGCCTTTAAACACTAAAAAACGTGGGACAGAACGCATTAAAATGCTCAAAAACACAGGACAGAATGTATTTAAAAACGCTCAAAAACGTGGGACAGAACGCATTAAAAATGCTCAAAAACGTGGGACAGAGCGCCTTTAAACGCTAAAAAACGTGGGACAGAGCACCTTTAAACGCTAAAAAACGTGGGACAGAGCGCCTTTAAACGCTAAAAAACGTGGGACAGAGCGCCTTTAAACGCTAAAAAACGCGGGACAGAGCGCCTTTAAACGCTAAAAAACGTGGGACAGAGCGCCTTTAAACGCTAAAAAACGTGGGACAGAGCACCTTTAAACGCTAAAAAAGGTGGGACAGAGCGCCTTTAAACGCTAAAAAACGTGGGACAGAACGCATTAAAAATGCTCAAAAACGTGGGACAGAGCGCCTTTAAACGCTAAAAAACGTGGGACAGAACGCATTAAAATGCTCAAAAACACAGGACAGAACGTATTTAAAAACGCTCAAAAACGTGGGACAGAACGCATTAAAAATGCTCAAAAACGTGGGACAGAGCGCCTTTAAAAGCTAAAAAAGGTGGGACAGAGCGCCTTTAAACGCTAAAAAACGTGGGACAGAACGCATTAAAAATGCTCAAAAACGTGGGACAGAGCGCCTTTAAACGCTAAAAAACGTGGGACAGAACGCATTAAAATGCTCAAAAACACAGGACAGAACGTATTTAAAAACGCTCAAAAACGTGGGACAGAACGCATTAAAAATGCTCAAAAACGTGGGACAGAGCGCCTTTAAACGCTAAAAAACGTGGGACAGAGCACCTTTAAACGCTAAAAAACGTGGGACAGAGCGCCTTTAAAAGCTAAAAAACGTGGGACAGAGCGCCTTTAAACGCTAAAAAACGTGGGACAGAGCGCCTTTAAACGCTAAAAAACGTGGGACAGAGCACCTTTAAACGCTAAAAAACGTGGGACAGAGCGCCTTTAAACGCTAAAAAACGCGGGACAGAACGCATTAAGAACGCTCAAAAAATGTGGGACAGAACACATTAAAAACGCTCAAAAACACAGGACAGAGCGCATTAAAGCGCAAAAAAACGCGGGACAGAGCGCATTAAAACGCTAAAAAATGTGGGACAGAGCGCATTAGAACGCTAAAAACCGGGGGACAGAGCGCATTAAAACGCAAAAAAAACGCTCAAATCGCGCTTTCCATGCATTTCTACACAACAAAAAACACCTAAAAAAGACTCCAATCTGCCCGATTTGTTCTACAAAGAAAAATCCGGAACTTTCTTGGAGCTTCATGCGTCTCGTTGTTGCGATATTAGATTTTCGCTCTTCGATGGATGAAACGCTGAGGAGTGAGCGCGGTCTGTGGGGGGCGATGAGGACAACGCTCATTGTAATGAAATCCGAGCCGTGGGTCTTGGTGTGGCCGGTGGAGGGGCGCTGTGTGTTTTGCTGTGTGTTTTGGTGTCACAGATCGATGTGAACAGCTGTTGCCTCTCCTCCGCCCCGGAGCACTAAAACTTCCCATCCCCGGGGAGATCCCTCACTCCTCCTCCTTCTACCTCCAGGAAAATTGGCTTTATTTCAGGGGTGGATCACCTCCCAAGGGCAGAGCGTGGCGGCGTCACCCTGACCGTGTCACATGAAGCCGAGGGTCACGAACAGCTCAGACATTAATAGACGGCGTTTCGAATAAAAGGGAACTGGAAGCTTCAGAGGAAGATCGTAGTAGACCACAAAGATAACGCCGATTAGCTGGCTCAACCACAAGGAAAGGGGCGGCACATGGTCCTAAGGTGGAGCTGGTGGCGCCCAGTGGCTCAGTCGCTTGTGAGGTAACCCACCCCCCCCCCCCCCCTCTCGTATGGCAGAACCTCCACCCACGTCCATGAAGAGCTACACCTAAGCAGCCAGACGCTGGTAGCCAAGGAAGCAGAGACACATAGATGTACACTCGACCACAAGCAGCCGTGTCAGACTTTCCATGAAGCAGCAGATGGAGGCTGAACGCCGCGCCGATCCCTGCTGAGGCTCTCCTTCGGTGGATTTTGTCGATTTTTTTTTTTTGTGAGTGGGATCCGTCGTGGTGGGGGAATGGCGGACAGGAGCAGGACGTATGGGACAATGTTCAAGAGACGGGCATCCAAGACCTGGAGACGTCTGAAGAATAGGCTGTCCACGCCAATAGACCCAGGTGAGCCACCGGAGACATTGATATCGTTAATGATGATACACCATGTATGATTTCAGGGGGGTCATCCCACCAGACCCAACTTGGGGATATGTCCTGGATGGGAGGTATGTGTCCCCATTATTTTGGTTGTGGTCCCTTTTAAGGGGGACAATAAGTACTTTTTGGGTTCTTACCCGTACAGGGTGAGGGGTTCCATAGTTGTCCAGTTGGAGGGGAGTGGACTGATTTACAGTACTCTTTGGATTGTTATGTCCTCATTTGAAACCCGGAATTCTGGGGCTTGGAGAGACTTTGGGGTGGGAAAAAGCCTCCAACCCTTATTACAGAGTACTTCTGGGGTTCTTACCCATACAGGGTGAGGGGTTCCAGGGCTGTCCGGTCAGAGAAAAGTGGACTGATTTACAGTACTCTTTGGATTAGTAATTCCTTTGGGACCCGGAATTCAGAGACTCGGAGAGACTTTGGGTAGGAAAGAGCCTCCAACCCTGATGACAGAGACTTTATTCCCAAAAAAGTTAACCCGTCTGCAAGGGAAGCTTGAAAAGGGGGCAAGGAGAAGTCAGCACCTGTCTTTGGGGTGGGGTGAAATTGTTCACAGGGGGATATGTTCTGGACGTGTCCCCATCATTTGGGCTGTGGTCTCCTTAAAGGGGACAATAATAGATGTTTTGAGTACTTCTGGGGTTCTCATCCATGTAGGGTGAGGGGTTCTGAGTCAGTCTGGTCGGAGAGGAGTGGACTGATTTACAGTACACCTTGGATTGGTAAGTCCTCCTTTTGGGACCCGAAATTCAGAGACTTGGAGAGACTTTCGGTGGGAAAGAGCCTCCAAACCCTGATTACAGGGACTTTAGTCCTGAAAAGGTTAACCTGTTTGTAAGGGAAGCTTACAAAAAGGGCAAGGAGAAGTCAGCACCTGCCTGTAAGGTGGGGTGGAGTCATTCATAGTGGGATACGTCCTTGACGTGTCGTTGACGTTTTAATTACTAAGGCATTCTTACCCATGTAGGGTGAGGGGTTAAGGGGTGGGAAAAAGCCTCCAACCCTTATTGTAGAGTACTTCTGGGGTTCTCATCCATACAGGGTGAGGGGTTCTAGGGCTGTCCGGTCAGAGAAAAGTGGACTGATTTACAGTACTCTTTGGATTGGTAAGTCCTTTGGGACCCGGAATTCAGAGACTCAGAGAGACTTTGGGTAGGAAAGAGCCTCCAACCCTGATGACAGAGACTTTAGTCCCAAAAAAGTTAACCTGTCTGCAAGGGAAGCTTGAAAGGGGGCAAGGAGAAGTCAGCACCTGTCTGTGGGGTGGGGTGAAATCGTTCACAGGGGGGATATGTTCTGGACGTGTCCCCATCATTTGGGCTGTGGTCTCCTTAAAGGGGACAATAAGAGATGTTTCGAGTACTTCTGGGGTTCTCTCCATGTAGGGTGAGGGGTTCTGAGTTACTCCGGTCGGAGAGGAGTGGACTGATTTACAGTACTCTTTGGATTGATATGTCCTCATTTGAGACCCGAATTTTGGAGGCTTGGAGAGACTTTGGTGGAAAAGAGTCTCCAAACCCTGATTACAGGGACTTTACTCCTGAAGAGGTTATCCTCTCAGCAAGGGAAGCTAGAAAAGGGGCAAGGAGAAGTCAGCACCTATCTGTGGGGTGGGGGGAATTGTTCACAGGGGCATATGTTCTGGACGTGTTCCCATCATTTGGGTTGTGTCCTCATTTGAGACCCGGAATTCGGAGTCTTGGAGAGACTTTTTTTGGTGGGAAAGAGCCTCCGAACCCCTTATTACAGGGACTTTACTCCCGAAGAGGTTATCCTGTCTGCTAGGGAAGCTTGGAAATGGTCAAGGAGAAGTCAGCACCTGTTTGTGGGGTGGGGGGGAATTGTTCACGGGGGCATATGTTCTGGATGTGTTCCCATCATTTGGGTTGTGTCATTGTTTGAGACCCGGAATTCGGAGACTTGGAGAGACTTTTTTTGGTGGGAAAGAGCCTCCAAACCTGATACATTTGGGTATTTGGGGGAGAAAAATTGTTTACAAAAAGGGGGATATGTTCTGGACCTGTCCCCATCATTTGGGTTGTGTCCTCATTTGAGACCCGGAATTCGGAGTCTTGGAGAGACTTTTTTTGGTGGGAAAGAGCCTCCAAACCCTGATTACAGGGACTTTACTCCCGAAAAGGTTATCCTCTCTGCAAGGGAAGCTAGAAAAGGGGCAAGGAGAAGTCAGCACCTGTCTGTGGGGTGGAGTCGCTCACAGCTGTGAGAAAGTTCAGGAGACTGAAGCAGGCGGGAACCCCAAACCCTGGTGTGGGACTGATATACTGGGGGTGAGCCATTCCGTTGTTCGCTTTGTACCAGAATGACGGACTGTTTGCATTTCCATTGCTGAAGAAAGCTGTTTTATTTCTCTGATTTTTTTTTTTTGGTGTTTTACCCAAACAAAAACTTTTTACTGGTGCCAAACAGCCCAAAACAACATTAGCCAACCACATACTCAGCGTAATACACAGAAAAAGGTCTGAATCAGTGCCGGTAGTGACCACCACAGGAAACAAACGGCATATATAGAATAACACATACACAGGAAGAATACACGACCATAACAATAATATACTCCCAGTAGCACCAAGATTAATTCTCAACAAGCCTCAAGACCGAGGAGCCTATCCATGACTTCTGGGGCAGCTAGCCATAGGTCAGAAAGGTTCCTCATACTCGCCCGGACACCCCCTTATGCTGGTCAATAATCTTTTGCATCCTAATCGTATTACCTACAGCCAGGGGCGGACTGACAACTCATGGGGCCCCCGGGCAATAGGAGATTATGGGGCCCCCAGGCAATCAGAGATTATGGGGCCACACAGTATACACACACACACACGCAGTATACAATCACACAGTATACACAGACAGTATACACACACACAGTATACAATCACACAGTATACAATCACACAGTATACACACACACAGTATACACACACACACAGTATACAATCACACAGTATACACACACAGTATACACACACACAGTGTATACACACACACAGTATACACACACACAGTATACAATCACACAGTATACACACACACAGTATACACACACACAGTATACAATCACACAGTATACACACACACAGTATACAATCACACAGTATACACACACACAGTATACACACACACAGTATACAATCACACAGTATACAATCACACAGTATACACACACACAGTATACAATCACACAGTATACACACACACAGTATACAATCACACAGTATACACACACACAGTATACACACACACACACACACACACACAGTATACACACACACAGTATACACACACACACAGTACACACACACACAGTATATACACACACACAGTATACAATCACACAGTATACACACACACAGTATACAATCACACAGTATACACACACACAGTATACAATCACACAGTATACACACACACAGTATACAATCACACAGTATACACACACACAGTATACACACACACAGTATACAATCACACAGTATACACACACACAGTATACACACACACAGTATACAATCACACAGTATACACACACACAGTATACAATCACACAGTATACACACACACAGTATACACACACACAGTATACAATCACACAGTATACAATCACACAGTATACACACACACAGTATACAATCACACAGTATACACACACACAGTATACAATCACACAGTATACACACACACAGTATATACACACACACACACACACACAGTACACACACACACACAGTATACACACACACAGTATACAATCACACAGTATACACACACACAGTATACAATCACACAGTATACACACACACAGTATACAATCACACAGTATACACACACACAGTATACAATCACACAGTATACAATCACACAGTATACACACACACAGTATACACACACACACACACAGTATACACACACACAGTATACACACACACACAGTATACACACACACACAGTATACAATCACACAGTATACAATCACACAGTATACACACACACAGTATACAATCACACAGTATACACACACACAGTATACAATCACACAGTATACACACACACAGTATACACACACACAGTACACACACACACAGTATACACACACACAGTATACACACACACAGTATACACACACACAGTATACAATCACACAGTATACACACACACAGTATACAATCACACAGTATACACACACACAGTATACACACACACTGTATACAATCACACAGTATACACACACAGTATACAATCACACAGTATACACACACACAGTATACAATCACACAGTATACACAGACACGTTTCTATTGGCTGAGAAGGCACTGGAGAGGTGGGGCAGCTATAATCTCGGGATTTTTAGACCAAAAGGATGTCGGTAAGGGACATTTCAGAGACAGATGTAAAAAAAAACACAGATTTTTACATACTGTCCCTGGTTTTACTGAGGCTGGTAACCCTGATGGGGCCCCCTAGTGGCCCGGGGCCCTCGGGCAGTGCCCGAGTGGCCGAATGGTCAGTCCGCCCCTGCCTCTACAGCAGTAATCCACTCCTAAACCGCGGGAGGGGTCTCCGACTTCCAATGTCCCATCATTCGTTTGCGAGCCACAAATAGGGCCCCGAACAACAGCCTCTCTGGTGTGATTCTCCAAATAAAACTCATCGAATAAGTGTAGCAAGCAGGATTTCGGGTACACTTGAAATATCCTGTTTAGAGTATCAACCACTCCCCTCCTATATGGGTGCAGTTTTGGGCACCTCCACATTAGGTGGATCAAATCGCCATGGTCTCGTTTACACCGAGTGCGGACTCCGGGATCTCCAAACTACGGCCCTCCCAGATGTTGCTGAACTACACCTCCCATGAGGCATTGTAAAACTCTGAAATTCACTAGACATGTGCAATTTGTTTCGTTTTTTTTTTCGTCTTCCGTTAAAATTCGTTATATTCGTTCATTCGTTATCGTACGAATGAACGAATGATTCGCTAAAAATTTTAACGAATGTTCGAATCGAACGAATATGAAAAACAACGAAAATCCGAAACAACCAAAATAGAAACAACGAAACTACGAAAGAAGAGAATCCGAAAAACGAAAACAGGAACAACGAAAATCTAAATGAACGAAAAAATTCGTACATTCGTAACTTTTTTTTTTTTTGTTGAATTGGTAATTTTTCCGTGTCTCTTACAATGGCGCTGCTTAACGTGCTTCGAATGGATTGAACGAAAAAATTCGTACATCCGTAACTTTTTTTTTTTTGTTGAATTGGTAATTTTTCCGTGTCTCTTACAATGTAATAATAGCACATTACATAAAATTATGAATTATGCTCCGATTACGAATCTACGAAAACAATGTTACGAAAGTGCGAATGTAACTAAATCTACGAAAATACGAATGTAACTAAATCTACGAAAATACGAATGCGTCCGAATTTCGAATAAACGAAAATTTAATAAAATTTTTTTCGCCTTCTGTTAAAATTCGTTATATTCGTTCATTCGTTATCGTACGAATGAACGAATGATTCGCTAAAAATTTTAACGAATGTTCGAATCGATTGAATACGAAAAACAATGAAAATCCGAAATAACCAAATTAGAAACAACGAATCTACGAAAGAAGAAAATCCGAAAAACGAAAACAGGAACAACGAAAATCAATATGAACGAAAAAATTCGCACATTCGTAACTTTTTTTTTTTTGTTGAATTGGTAATTTTTCCGTGTCTCTTACAATGGCGCTGCTTAACGTGCTTCGAATGGATTGAACGAAAAAATTTGTACATTCGTAACTTTTTTTTTTTTTCGATTCGTAATTTTCCGTGTCTCTTACAATGGTGCTGCTTAACGTGCTTCGAATGGATTGAACGAAAAAAAATTCGTACATTCGTAACTTTTTTTTTTTTTGTTGAATTGGTAATTTTTCCGTGTCTCTTACAATGGCGCTGCTTCACGTGCTTCGAATGGATTGAACGAAAAAATTCGTACATTCGTAACTTTTTTTTTTCGATTCGTAATTTTCCGTGTCTCTTACAATGTAATAAGAGCATACACATTACATAAAATTATGAATTATCCTCCGATTACGAACCTACGAAAACAATGTTACGAAAGTACGAATAAATCAATCTAACGAAAGTACGAATGTAACTAAAACTACGAAAATACGAATGCGTCCGAATTTCGAATAAACGAAAATTAAACTAACGGAAAAACGAATCATCGAAAAAATAACTCTAACGAAAATATGAATCGTTACGAATACGAACACCGACGACTTACGAAATTCAAATCGTTACGAATCAACGGAAACGAAAAAAACGAAACGAAAATAAACAAATTTTTCTATTGTGCACGTGTCTAAAATTCACAGACATGACCGGGCATGATGGGAGGTGTGGAGGGCCGTAGTTTGGAGACCTTTGGATAATAGTCCCATAGCGTGCAATCTATGAGGGGTATAGTACACATGTATAACTGCGTCAATCTCCGAGACGTATTTGAGGAACGCCTAGTTACGGACTGGAGAGCTTCCTCCCATCGGTCTTCATTGAGTTGGCCAACATCTCTCTCCCACTTAGCTAAAACTCATAGGGGGGTGTTTTCTTTCAGGAATATCTGAAGTAGCATTGCGATATAAAACCCTTATGCCGCGTACACACGGTCGGATTTTCCGATGGATTCTGTCCTATCGGACAATGTTGTCGGAAATTCCGACCGTGTGTAGGCACCATCGGACAGTTTCCGTCGGATTGTCCGACGGACAAAGTCCTATCTCCTGCTGGATAGATTTTTTGACAACAAAGTCCGATCACACCAAATCCGATCGTCTGTAGCGAATTCCGACGGACAAAGTGCTACGCATGCTCAGATCACATTACAAGACCAAAGCTATTGGCTACTAGCCTCTACGTAGTCCCGTCGTACGCAACGAACGTCACCACGTTCAGAATGATCGGATTTTCCGACAACTTTGTCCGACCGTGTGTATGCAACACCAACATCGGACAAAGTACGACGGACCTGGTCCTCGGATAATCCGAGCGTGTGTATGGGGCTTTAGAGGTTATGGCCTCTTTGACCAAATTAAACAATGGTGTTGGAGATTTGGAGGGTGTTGGATCGGTTGGAGACCTATTTTTCTGATTTTAAAAGAGCAATAAAGACACAAACGGCTGGTTGGTGGTCCCAGGCTCTTCATATTACCATATATAGAAAAGTGAACACACCCACTGCAGCAGCCATTATCAACCAATAGGGTTCCTCCAGAGGTGTCTAGGAGTTCCTTGATCTTTGGCTGATCGACCTCCCATCTGATGGTGCCTTCCATGGTCCAGTGCCACCACTGATCACCAATGTAAGGAACATTCTTCTCACTGATCACCAATGTAAGGAACATTCTTCCCACTGATCACCAATGTAAGGAACATTCTTCCCACTGATCACCAATGTAAGGAACATTCTTCTCACTGATCACCAATGTAAGGAACATTCTTCCCACTGATCACCAATGTAAGGAACATTCTTCTCACTGATCACCATTGTAAGGAACATTCTTCTCACTGATCACCAATGTAAGGAACATTCTTCCCACTGATCACCAATGTAAGGAACATTCTTCTCACTGATCACCAATGTAAGGGACATTCTTCCCACTGATCACCAATGTAAGGAACATTCTTCCCACTGATCACCAATGTAAGGAACATTCTTCCCACTGATCACCAATGTAAGGAACATTCTTCTCACTGATCACCAATGTAAGGAACATTCTTCCACTGATCACCAATGTAAGGAACATTCTTCTCACTGATCACCAATGTAAGGAACATTCTTCCCACTGATCACCAATGTAAGGAACATTCTTCCCACTGATCACCAATGTAAGGAACATTCTTCCCACTGATCACCAATGTAAGGAACATTCTTCCACTGATCACCAATGTAAGGAACATTCTTCCCACTGATCACCAATGTAAGGAACATTCTTCTCACTGATCACCAATGTAAGGAACATTCTTCCACTGATCACCAATGTAAGGAACATTCTTCTCATGATCACCAATGTAAGGAACATTCTTCCCACTGATCACCAATGTAAGGAACATTCTTCTCACTGATCACCAATGTAAGGAACATTCTTCTCACTGATCACCAATGTAAGGAACATTCTTCTCACTGATCACCAATGTAAGGAACATTCTTCTCACTGATCACCAATGTAAGGGACATTCTTCCCACTGATCACCAATGTAAGGAACATTCTTCCACTGATCACCAATGTAAGGAACATTCTTCTCACTGATCACCAATGTAAGGAACATTCTTCCCACTGATCACCAATGTAAGGAGCATTCTTCCCACTGATTACCAATGTAAGGAACATTCTTCTCACTGATCACCAATGTAAGGAACATTCTTCCCACTGATCACCAATGTAAGGAGCATTCTTCACACTGATCACCAATGTAAGGAACATTCTTCTCACTGATCACCAATGTAAGGAACATTCTTCTCACTGATTACCAATGTAAGGAACATTCTTCACACTGATCACCAATGTAAGGAACATTCTTCCCACTGATCACCAATGTAAGGAACATTCTTCTCACTGATCACCAATGTAAGGAACATTCTTCCCACTGATCACCAATGTAAGGAACATTCTTCTCACTGATCACCAATGTAAGGAGCATTCTTCTCACTGATTACCAATGTAAGGAACATTCTTCCCACTGATTACCAATGTAAGGAACATTCTTCTCACTGATCACCAATGTAAGGAACATTCTTCTCACTGATCACCAATGTAAGGAACATTCTTCCACTGATCACCAATGTAAGGAACATTCTTCCCACTGATTACCAATGTAAGGAACATTCTTCTCACTGATCACCAATGTAAGGAACATTCTCGGTATCTGTTCTGCATGTATGGGTAATTCTGGATGGGATGAGAGGGTAGATTATTATACGGTGGGGGAGGGGATCATTCTATATGGGGGAGGGGAGTGACCCTACATCATAAAATCCAGCTGCTGCATCCGTCAAGTGTTGGGACGTGTTCTGGGCACACAAGCCGCACTGTAGACAATGGAGACATTTATAATGTAAGGACAGATGTGGTCACAGCGGGATCAGGTTTTTCTTGTCCGCCTGTTTCTATTCCTGTCGCTGCGCAGCGGCTCTTCACTTCCTCCCATACACAGTGCAATCTGCCACCTAACAAATCTTCTGTTGTTTGTTTTACCAAACCTGAAGATTAATCTGACTGTATTTTCTCCCATTATTACCATCCTAATGAAATGAAAAACAATAAACTTTCCATTTCATTACATCGTTTCAGTTGCAGCAATGTCCTAACTGGGTCTCTGTGCTTCTCTATGCACTCCGGGCACATCGTGGCTGGTGGGAGGGGCCGACAGGGTGCTATGCATGGGTGCTGACCTCAACCCTACTGAACACCTTTGGGATGAATTGTGGGCAAGGTCTTTTTTTTTTTTTTTTTTTATTTGGTGCTTAACGTTGGACCTCGCATGTAACCCAGGTCTTTTTTTATGGTGCCCAACGTAGGGCCTCACATGTGATTAAAGCCTTTTTTTTTATTGGCGCCCAACGTGTCACCTCACATTTGAGCTAGGTCTTTTTTTTAGCGCCCATCGTGGGGCCTCACATGTGAGCCAGGTCCTTTTTTTTTTTTTGCCACCCAACGTGGCGCCTCACAATCTTTTTTTTTTTTGCCTGCCCAGTCACATGATTGGAAAGCTCTTGATTGCAAGAAATGATCGGGAGCCTTCCATTAACTGTGCCGTGAGAGCGCAGGGCATGCGCTCTCGGCACAGCTGTCTCCGCAAATTGGTACGCAAGTATGCGGCCTCTTGGCGCCAAAGCTCACGCACCAAGAGGCCGCATATGTGATGCCCGGGGGGGGGGGCGGGGTTTATGATCATGTGACCGTGCTCCCAGCACAGTTACCAGCGGCTAACGAAAAGCTCCCGATCACTTCTTGCGATCGAGACCTTTCTGATCATGTGACCGACGTGACAGCCAATCACGGCCGTCACACGATTGGAAAGCTCTCGATCACAAGAAGTGATCGGGAGCTTTCTGTCAGCCGCTTCTAAACTGTGCCGTGAGCGCGCCAGGAGGGCGTGCGCTCTCGGCACAGCTGTCCCTGCGAATCGGTACGCAAATATGCGGCCTCTCGGAGCCAAGGCCCACCCGCTGATAGGCTGCATATTTGCGTACCCTCGGTGCCTAGGAGTTAAATAACAAGTGCCATGTGCGTTTCACAAGGTGGGCATTCTGGCCAGTCTAAAAATTTCTCTGAGCCGGCCAGAAGGCCCACCCAAGAAGCGTGCGCAAGGTAGCGAAGTGATGCGACCTATTGCCAGGGCAACTCAGCGGGATCCCAAACCCATAGTGTTTTTCCCAGCACCCCTGGCACGCCACCTCCTAGGTGGCACATCACTAGGAGCTCCTTGCCTCTCCCAGCCCCTGGCCAGACAGCTACATCCCTACTGGCAAGTCATTGGCACTTGCGGAGAGCTTCCGGCAACTGTAGAGCTGGCTAGAAGGCCCACCCAAGAAGTGTGTGCAAGGTAGCAAAGTGATGTGACCTAGTGCCAGCAGGGCCGGTGCTACCACTAGGCAAACTAGGCGGCCGCCTAGGGCGACCTGCTGCCTAGGGCGCCCGGCCACTGGTTTTCCTACTCTCTTCTCTCTGCAGCGAGCAACTAAGTCTCAGCATCAGCCGGCAGCCACCACTCTGTTCACACATAGTGTCAGAGGCGCAGCAGTGGTGAAGGACTGTGTCTGTGTCCCGACTCCCACAGCAAGCAAACATTCATTGATGGGCGCTGGTGAGGCTGCATTTAATGGGCACTGGTAGGCTGCATTTGATGGGCGCTGGTGAGGCTACATTTGATGGGCGCTGGTGAGGCTGCATTTGATGGGCGCTGGTGAGGCTGCATTTGATGGGCGCTGGTGAGACTGCATTTGATGGGCGCTGGTGAGGCTGCATTTGATGGGCGCTGGTGAGGCTGCATTTGATGGGCGTTGGTGAGGCTACATTTGATGGGCGCTGGTGAGGCTGCATTTGATGGGCGCTGGTGAGGCTGCATTTGATGGGCGTTGGTGAGGCTACATTTGATGGGCGCTGGTGAGGCTGCATTTGATGGGTGCTGGTGAGGCTGCATTTGATGGGCGCTGGTGAGGCTACATTTGATGGGTGCTGGTGAGGCTGCATTTGATGGGTGCTGGTGAGGCTGCATTTGATGGGCGCTGGTGAGGCTGCATTTGATGGGCACTGGTAGGCTGCATTTGATGGGTGCTGGTGAGGCTGCATTTGATGGGCGTTGGTGAGGCTGCATTTGATGGGCGTTGGTGAGGCTACATTTGATGGGCGCTGGTGAGGCTGCATTTGATGGGTGCTGGTGAGGCTACATTTGATGGGCGCTGGTGAGGCTACATTTCAGGGGCGCTGGTGAGGCTGGATTTGATGGGCGTTGGTGAGGCTACATTTGATGGGCGCTGGTGAGGCTGCATTTGATAGGCGCTGGTGAGGCTACATTTGATGGGCGCTGGTGAGACTACATTTGATGGGCGCTGGTGAGGCTACATTTCAGGGGCGCTGGTGAGGCTGCATTTGAGGGGTGCTGGTGAGGCTACATTTGATGGGCGCTGGTGAGGCTACATTTGATGGACGCTGGTGAGGCTGCATTTGATGGGCGCTGGTGAGGCTGCATTTGATGGGCGCTGGTGAGGCTGCATTTGATGGGCACTGGTGAGGCTGCATTTGATGGGCGCTGGTGAGGCTGCATTTGATGGGCGCTGGTGGGGCTGCATTTGATGGGCGCTGGTGAGGCTGCATTTGATGGGCGCTGGTGAGGCTGCATTTGATGGGCGCTGGTGAGGCTGCATTTGATGGGCGCTGGTGAGGCTGCATTTGATGGGCGCTGGTGAGGCTGCATTTGATGGGTGCTTTATTAAAAAGGTGGGATTTACATGGGCAGTACCCACCTTATTACATCGGGTCTCCTTGACTTGTCCAGTATCAAGGAGACTCCAGCTCTGCTACTCTTAATCTTGGCCAACAGGAATGCGACTTGCTACCACTAGGCTCTACCGTGACCCGAAGGAATGAGAACCTTCTCAGATATGAGTGGCCGATCGAAGGAGTTGGGCGTGGTCACCGCTCATACTGTGTTTATTTATATTTTGTGGTTTATTTATACTTTGTATCTATTTGCAACTCGTTTGTGGCAAAATAAAAAAATATTGTCAGTATGATGTCATCTGTGTGGGTTGGACCGCCGGGAGGTGACTCAGCCTCTGTTTTCGTGTTGGGCCTCCTGCAGGGTGTTTGTGTGCCGTTAACTACGAGCCGCAGGGTGTTATTTATTTATTTATCTCATTACTTATTTATTTGTGCGTCACGCCGTCAGGATCTGTGGAGAGCATCGAACACAATCCGTGACGTTTTCATACATTTAACATGGAAGCCACCTGACTGGTTCCTAGCCAGCCGGGGCAGCCATCGGCGACCATGTGAGCGAGGAGTCAGCGGCGCGCACAGGTGCGACTATGAAGTGCAACTGTGACGTCCTCTCCGCGCAGGACGCGGCGGAAGGGAATGTCGTTTTGTAGATGCGAAGGGGTTAAGGAAAACTTTGTTTGCATCTAAAAAAAAATCCTCGTGTCTGTCTGTGAGCGGCCTCGCTGTGCGGTGCTCCCAGGAACGCGTTCCCCACATTCAGTCATTGCAATTGATGTTCCTCCTTGTGGTCGGCACTTCTGCTCCGCGACGTCACTACTCAACCCGAAACCAAGGAAACTGCTGTGAACTGAGATTATCCCATGAGGGGGAGGAGACGGAGCAAACATCAATATTATCTATAGAAATATAAATATATATTGCAGCGTCTGACCTCCGGCCTCCCCTTCAAACTGACCTCCGCCCCCCTCTCCAGTCTAAACTCCGCCCCCTCTTCAAACTGACCTCCGGCCTCCCCTTCAAACTGACCTCCGGCCTCCCCTTCAGTCTGACCTCCGCCCCCCTCTTCAGTCTAAACTCCGCCCCCTCTTCAATCTGACCTCCGGCCTCCCCTTCAAACTGACCTCCGGCCTCCCCTTCAGTCTGACCTCCGCCCCCCTCTTCAGTCTAAACTCCGCCCCCTCTTCAATCTGACCTCCGGCCTCCCCTTCAAACTGACCTCCGGCCTCCCCTTCAGTCTGACCTCCGCCCCCCTCTTCAGTCTAAACTCCGCCCCAATCTTCAGTCTAAACTCCGCCCCTCTTCAATCTGACCTCCGCCCCCTCTTCAAACTGACCTCCGGCCTCCCCTTCAGTCTGACCTCTGCCCCCCCATCAGAGTCCCCCTCCCATCAGGTGTTTTCATTAAAGTCCCTCCTTACATCGGGTGCCCCCATCAGAGTCCTTCCCTACATCAGGTGCCCCCATCAGAGTCCCCCTTTCATTGGGTGCCCCCGTCAGAGTCCCCCTTACATCGGGTGCCCCATCAGAGTCCCCCATCAGAGTCCCCCTTTCATCTGGTGCCCCCATCAGAGTCCCCCTTACATCGGGTGCCCCCGTCAGAGTCCCCCTTACATCGGGTGCCCCCATCAGAGTCCCCCTTACATCGGGTGCCCCATCAGAGTCCCCCATCAGAGTCCCCCTTACATCGGGTGCACCCATCAGAGTCCCCCTTAAATTGGGTGCACCCATCAGAGCCCCCCTTACATTGGGTGCACCCATCAGAGTCCCCCTTACATTGGGTGCACCCATCAGAGTCCCCCTTACATTGGGTGCACCCATCAGAGTCCCCCTTTACATTGGGTGCACCCATCAGAGTCCCCCTTACATCGGGTGCCCCCATCAGAGTCCCCCTTACATTGGGTGCACCCATCAGAGTCCCCCTTACATCGGGTGCCCCCATCAGAGTCCCCCGCCAGAGTCCCCCTTACATCGGGTGCCCCCATCAGAGTCCCCCTTACATCGGGTGCCCCCATCAGAGTCCCCCTTACATCGGGTGCCCCCATCAGAGTCCCCCTTACATCGGGTGCCCCATCAGAGTCCCCCATCAGAGTCCCCCTTTCATCGGGTGCCCCATCAGAGTCCCCCTTACATCGGGTGCCCCCATCAGAGTCCCCCTTACATCGGGTGCCCCATCAGAGTCCCCCATCAGAGTCCCCCTTTCATCGGGTGCCCCCGTCAGAGTACCTCTTACATCGGGTGCCCCCCTCAGAGTCCCCCTTACATCGGGTGCTCCCATCAGAGTCCCCCATACATCGGGTGCCCCCATCAGAGTCCTCCTTACATTGGGTGCACCCATCAGAGTCCCCCTTACATTGGGTGCCCCCATTAGAGTCCTCCTTACATTGGGTGCCCCCATCAGAGTCCCCCTTACATCGGGTGCCCCCATCAGAGTCCCCTTTACATCGGGTGCCCCCATCAGAGTCCCCTTTACATCGGGTGCCCCCATCAGAGTCCTTCCCTACATCAGGTGCCCCCATCAGAGTCCCCTTTACATCGGGTGCCCCCATCAGAGTCCCCCTTACATTGGGTGCACCCATCAGAGTCCCCCTTACATTGAGTGCACCCATCAGAATCCCCCTTACATCGGGTGCACCCATCAGATTCCCCCTTACATCGGGTGCCCCCATCAGAGTCCCCCCTTACATCGGGTGCCCCCATCAGAGTCCCCCTTACATTGGGTGCACCCATCAGAGTCCCCCATCAGAGTCCCCCTTACATCGGGTGCTCCCATCAGAGCTCCCCCTTACATTGGGTGCACTCATCAGAGTCCCCCTTACATCGGGTGCACCCATCAGAGTCCCCCTTACATCGGGTGCCCCCATCAAAGTCCCCCTCACATTGGGAGCCCCATCAGAGTCCCCCTCACATCGGGTGCCCCATCAGAGTCCCCCTCACATCGGGTGCCCCATCAGAGTCCCCCTCACATCGGGTGCCCCATCAGAGTACCTCTTACATCCGATGCCCTCATCTAAGTTCCTCCACACATTACAGTCCCCCTTAGAAATACAGCCCGTCTAGTAACGCCCACTCCTCCAGACTGACACCCACCCATCAAGGTGTTTTGGTATTTGCATAACTCCTCCCCAAGAGCCCGCCCAATGCTTGCATCATGAACAGAGGCAGGATGTTTTCAGGAAGCTCTGTACTGCCTCCCCTGCTTGCCCCTCCCACCGGCCAGGATCTCCTTGCATTGCATAGAGAAGCACAGGGACCCGGTGATGGTCTATCCCTGCCTCCTAATTCTGTGTTGGCACTCTGCCTGGTGGAGCATGCCAAAGGATGCGCCAGTGCCCATTGTGCTGGCATTGGTTGTTGCATCTGCCCGGAGAAATGCCACGCAGCCATCGCCTACAGTGCATGAAGACAGGAAGTGGCTGCAAAGAGGCCGCAGGAAATCCGCTTTGAGCTGGAACAAAGGATCAAAATGAAAAAGAAAACAAGTATAGCAACTGTTTAGGATACAAAGAGAACAGAGCAAAATCTCATCCGGATTTCATTCACATCGAAAGCGAACGAGGAACGAGTTGGTAAATCTCGAATTGTTCTTAGAAATAAATGACTCCACATGACCACGTGACCGGCACACGTGGATTCTCTAGTATTCCGCTTCTTCTTTCTGGTGAAATCTCCTCCCTTGTGGTAATGGAAGTGATGACAGACCTGCAGGGGGCGCTCTCTGCACTCGTATGATCAGACGATCCATGTGATCGGCTCATTCATTCCCGGGAACTGATATCAGGACTGGAGGCTTCACTTATATTACTCTATTATTTGTTGTCTCACTTCTCCTGCTGCAGTCTGAAAGTCTGTGAATATTATTATTGGAGACCCGGAACTCCCAGTGTGTTCAGAAGCTTCCCCCGCCGCCCGCGGAATACCAATGTGCAGCGGACAGGGGGGGGGGGGGGGGCTTCAAAAGTAGAACTAAAAGCAAACTTCTTTTCATTCGGGATAGAGTTGAGTCTTGCCATCTGTGTCCCCTTGGAGGAGATTTCCCTTCACTTCCTGTCCTATAGCCAAAACAGGAAGTGAGAAGAAATCCGTCCAAAAGGAGGGAATCCCAGAACTAGTGTCCCCATTGGGGGAAATTT
This sequence comes from Lithobates sylvaticus, assembly GCA_028564925.1. Classification (NCBI taxonomy): domain Eukaryota; kingdom Metazoa; phylum Chordata; class Amphibia; order Anura; family Ranidae; genus Lithobates; species Lithobates sylvaticus. The sequence goes on along the minus strand of CM053033.1, from coordinate 7,275,179 downwards.
CCCTTCACTTCCTGTCCCATAACCAAAACAGGAAGAGAGAAGAAATCCCGCCAAAATGAGGGAACCCCTGGTTGCCACCATAACTAGTTTCCCATTGGGGGAGATTTCTTTTCAATTCCTGTCCCATAGCCAAAACAGGTAGTGAGAAGAAATCCCTCAAAAAGGAGGGAATCCCTGAACTAGTGTCCCCATTGGGGAGCTTTCTCTTCACTTCCTGTCACATAGCCAAAACAGGAAGTGAGAAGAAATCCTAACAATATGAGGGAACCCCTGGTTGTCACCAGAACAAGTGTCCCAATTGGGGGAGATTTCTCTTCACTTCCTGTCCAATAGCCAAAACAGGAAGTGAGAAGAAATCCTAACAATATGAGGGAACCCCTGGTTGTCACCAGAATAAGTGTCCCAATTGTGGGAGATTTCCCTTCACTTCCTGTCCCATAACCAAAACAGGAAGTGTGAGGGAATCCCAGAACTAGTGTCCCCATTCTGGAGATTTCTCTTCACTTCCTGTCCCATAGCCAAAACGGGGATATTGAGAAGAAATCATTCAAAAAGGAGGGAATACCTAAACTAGTGTCCCATTGGGCGAGATTTCCCTTCACTTCCTGTCCTATTGCCAAAACAGGAAGTGAGAAGAAATCCCTCCAAAAGGAGAGAATCCCAAAACTAGTGTCCCTATTGGGGAGATTTCTCTTCATTTCCTGTCACATAGCCAAAACAGGAAGTGAGAAGAAATCCTACCAATTTGAGGGAACCCCTGGTTGTCTCCGGAACAAGTGTCCCAATTGGGCGAGATTTCCCTTCACTTCCTGTCCCTTAACCAAAACAGGAAGTGAGAAGAAATCCCTCCAAAAGGAGGGAATCCCAGAACTAGTGTCCCCATTGGGGGAGATTTCCCTTCACTTCCTATCCCATAACCAAAACAGGTCTTGAGAAGAAATCACTCAAAAAGGAGGGAATCCCAGAACTAGTGTCCCCATTGGGGAGATTTCTCTTCACTTCCTGTCCCATAGCCAAAACAGGTCGTGAGAAGAAATCTTTCGAAAAGGAGGGAATCCCTGAACTAGTGTCCCCATTCAGGAGATTTTTCTTCACTTCCTGACACATAGCCAAAACAGGAAGTGAGAGGAAAACCTACCAAAATGAGGGAACCCCCTGGTTGTCATCAGATCTAGTGCCCCCCTTGGGGGGAGATTTCTCTTCATTCCATGTTCCATAGCCAAAACAGGAGGTGAGAGGACTTCCCTCAGACTTCCTCCACCGTCATCATTGTTTGTGATGGAACAATTTGGCACCAATTACAATGTAACATTTTGAAGGATATTTTGTCAGTTGGAGGTAACAGGAGGGTACGGTGCCGGTGATCCGGTGATCCGGTGGGATGTCGGAGGGACGCCATGCACATGTGATCGGCCTTTTTTTGGAATGTCGGTACAGTTCATGTATTCCTGGCTCTCTGAATGGGACCATTGAGGGGGGGGGGGGGGGGGGGGGCACTCGGCTATTAATGGGGAAGTCACATTTTTGAGAGGCTGAGGGTCTGTTTTTGTCATGACTACAAGGACAGCTGTGTGTGAGAGGCCACCGAGGGCGTACGGGAGAGGAGGTCACATGACTGGAGGGGGGGGGGGGCAGAGATCAGAGATCCTCCATCACATCATAGGTCCCCCCATCACATTAGAGGTCCCCCATCACATCAGAGACCCCCCATCACATTAGAGTCCCCCATCACATCAGAGGTCCCCCCCATCACATCAGAGGTCCCCCCATCACATCAGAGACCCACCATCACATCAGAGACCCCCCATCACATTAGAGGTCCCCCATCACATTAGAGACCCCCCATCACATTAGAGGGTCCCCCATCACATCAGAGACCCCCCATCACATCAGAGGTCCCCCATCACATCAGAGACCCCCGATCACATTAGAGGTCCCTCCATCACATCAGAGGTCCTCCATCACATCAGAGGTCCCCTAATCACATTAGAGGTCCCCCATCACATCAGAGACCCCCCATCACATCAGAGACCCCCCATCACATTAGAGGTCCCCATCACATCAGAGACCCCCATCACATTAGAGGTCCCCATCACATCAGAGGTCCCTCCATCACATCAGAGGTCCCCCATCACATTAGGGGTCCCCCCATCACATCAGAGACCCCCCATCACATTAGTGGTCCCCCATCACATTAGAGACCCCCATCACATTAGAGGTCCCCTCATCACATTAGAGACCCCCCATCACATCAGAGGTCCCCCATCACATTAGAGGTCCCCCATTCACATTAGAGGTCCCCCATCACATCATAGGTCCCCCCATCACATCAGAGACCCCCATCACATTAGAGGCCCCCCATCACATCAGAGACCCCCGATCACATTAGAGGTCCCTCCATCACATCAGAGGTACCTCCATCACATCAGAGGTCCCCTCATCACATTAGAGTCCCCCCATCACATTAGAGGTCCCCCATCACATCAGAGGACACCCCCATCACATCAGAGACCCCCCATCACATTAGAGGTCCCCCCATCACATTAGGGGTCCCCATCACATCAGAGACCCCCCATCACATCAGAGACCCCCATCACATTAGGGGTCCCCCCCATCACATCAGAGACCCCCGATCACATTAGAGGTCCCTCCATCACATTAGAGGTCCCATCACATCACATCAGAGGTCCCCCTCCATCACATTAGAGGTCCCCCCCCATCACATTAGAGGTCCCCCATCACATCAGAGGTCCCCCCACATCAGAGGTCCCCACATTAGAGGGTCCCCATCACATCCCCCCATCACATCAGAGGTCCCCCCATCACATCAGAGACCCCCATCACATCAGAGACCCCCCATCACATCAGAGGTCCCCCCATCACATCAGAGGTCCCCCCATCACATCAGAGGTCCCCCCATCACATCAGAGACCCCCCATCACATCAGAGACCCCCCATCACATTAGAGTCCCCCATCACATCAGAGCCCCCCCATCACATTAGAGGGTCCCCCATCACATCAGAGTCCCCCATCACATTAGAGGTCCCCCCATCACATCAGAGACCCCTCATCACATCAGAGGTCCTCCCATCACAATAGAGGTCCTCCCATCACATCAGAGACCCCCCATCACATTAGAGGTCCCCATCCACATCAGAGGTCCCCCATCACATCAGAAGGACCCCCCATCACATTAGAGGTCCCCCATCACATCAGAGGACCCCCCATCACATCAGAGACCCCCCATCACATTAGAGGTCCCCCCATCACATCAGAGGTCCCCCCATCACATCAGAGGACCCCCCATCACATCAGAGACCCCATCATCACATCAGAGGTCCCCCATCACATTAGAGGTCCCCCATCACATCAGAGGTCCCCCCATCACATCAGAGACCCCCCATCACATTAGAGGTCCCCCATCACATTAGAGGTCCCCATCACATCAGAGGTCCCCCATCACATCAGAGGACCCCCCCCCATCACATTAGAGGTCCCCCCATCACATTAGAGACCCCCCATCACATTAGAGACCCCCCATCACATTAGAGGTCCCCCCATCACATCAGAGTCCCCCATCACATCAGAGGTCCCCCATCACATTAGAGGTCCCCCCCATCACATCAGAGACCCCCCATCACATCAGAGACCCCCCATCACATTAGAGGTCCCCCCATCACATCAGAGGTCCCCCCATCACATTAGAGGACCCCCCATCACATCAGAGGCCCCCCATCACATTAGAGGTCCCCCCATCACATCAGAGACCCCCCATCACATCAGAGGTCCCCCATCACATCAGACGTCCCCCCATCATTAGAGGTCCCCCATCACATTAGAGGTCCCCCATCACATCAGAGACCCCCATCACATTAGAGTCCCCCCATCACATCAGAGGTCCCCCCATCACATCAGAGGATCCCCCATCACATCAGAGTCCCCCCATCACATCAGAGGTCCCCCCATCACATCAGAGGGTCCCCCATCACATTAGAGACCCCCCATCACATTAGAGTCCCCCCCATCACAGCAGAGTCCCCCCATCACATCAGAGATCCCCCAATCACATTAGAGGTCCCCCCATCACATAGAGGTCCCCCATCACATCAGAGACCCCCCATCACATCAGAGTCCCCCATCACAGTCCCCCCATCACATTAGAGTCCCCCCCATCCACATCAGAGTCCCCCATCACATTAGAGGTCCCCCCATCACATCAGAGACCCCCCATCACATTAGAGGTCCCCCATCACATAGAGGTCCCCCATCACATCAGAGGACCCCCCATCACATCAGAGGTCCCCCCCATCACATCAGAGGTCCCCCCATCACATCAGAGGTCCCCCATCACATCAGAGGTCCCCCATCACATCACCCCCCATCACATCAGAGGTCCCCCATCACATCACCCCCCATCACATCAGAGGTCCCCCCTCACATTAGAGGTCCCCCCATCACATCAGAGACCCCCCATCACATCAGAGTCCCCCATCACATCAGAGTCCCCCATCACATCAGAGACCCCCCATCACATCAGAGGTCCCCCCATCACATCAGAGTCCCCCCATCACATTAGAGGTCCCCCCCCCACATCACATCAGAGGTCCCCCCATCACATCAGAGACCCCCCATCACATTAGAGGTCCCCCCATCACATCAGAGGTCCCCCATCACATCACCCCCCATCACATCAGAGGTCCCCCCATCACATAAGAGGTCCCCCATCACATTAGAGTCCCCCCCCCCATCACATCAGAGGTCCCCCATCACATCAGAGGTCCCCACATCACATCAGAGGTCCCCCCATCACATCAGACCCCCCATCACATCAGAGGTCCCCCCCATCACATCAGAGACCCCCCATCACATTAGAGTCCCCCCATCACATCAGAGGTCCCCCCATCACATCAGAGACCCCCCATCACATTAGAGGTCCCCCCATCACATTAGAGGTCCCCCCATCACAGAGGTCCCCCCATCACATTAGAGGTCCCCCATCACATTAGAGGTCCCCCCATCACATCATAGGGTCCCCCATCACATCAGAGGTCCCCCCATCTAGAGTCCCCCATCACATCAGAGGTCCCCCATCACATCAGAGACCCCCCATCACATCAGAGACCCCCATCACATTAGAGGTCCCCATCCATCACATCAGAGACCCCCCATCACATCAGAGGTCCCCCATCACATCAGAGGTCCCCCATCACATTAGAGACCCCCCATCACATTAGAGGTCCCCTCATCACATTAGAGGTCCCCCATCACATCACATCAGAGGTCCCCCATCACATCAGAGACCCCCCATCACATTAGAGGTCCCCCCCATCACATTAGAGGTCCCCCATCACATCAGAGGTCACCCCCATCACATCAGAGACCCCCCATCACATCAGAGGTCCCCCCCATCACATCAGAGTCCCCCATCACATTAGAGACCCCCCCATCACATCAGAGGTCCCCCCATCACATCAGAGGTCCCCCCTCATCACATCAGAGTCCCCCCATCACATTAGAGGTCCTCCCCATCATCACATTAGAGGTCCCCCCCATCACATCAGAGACCCCCCCATCACATTAGAGGTCCCCCCCATCACATTAGAGGTCCCCCCATCACATCAGAGGTCCCCCATCACATCAGAGACCCCCCATCACATCAGAGAGGTCCCCCCATCACATTAAGAGGTCCCCCCATCATCACATCAGAGGTCCCCCATCACATCAGAGGACCCATCAGAGACCCCCCATCACATTAGAGGTCACCCCCAGAACCCCACATCACATTAGAGGTCCCCCATCTCACATCAGAGACCCCCATAACATTAGAGGTCCCCCCTTCACATCAGCGACATCACCATAGATGGTCCACCCCCCCCCATCCACATCAGAGGTACCCCCATCACATCAGAGACCCCCCATCACATTAGAGGTCACAAATTAGAGGTCAGAGACCCCCCCCCCCCATCACATCACATTAGAGGTCCCCCATCACATCAGAGGTCCCCCCATCACATCAGAGGTCCCCCCATCACATCAGAGATCCCCCCCATTACATTAGAGGTCCCCCCATCACATTCACACATTAGACCCCCCATCACATCAGAGGTTCCCCCATCACATTAGAGGTCCCCCATCACATTAGAGGTCCTCCATCACATCAGAGACCCCCCATCACATTAGGAGAGACCCCCCCCATCACATTAGAGGTCCCCCATCACATCACATCAGAGACCCCCCATCACATTAGAGGTCCCCCCATCACATTAGAGGTCCCCCCATCACATTAGAGGTCCCCCCCCATCACATTAGAGGTCCCCCATCACATTCAGAGAGGTCCCCCCCCCCCATCACATCATTAGAGAGAGGATCTCCCCCCCCATCACATTAGAGGTCCTCATCATCACATCATCAGAGGTCAGAGACCCCCCCATCCCCCACATCAGAGACCCCCCATCACATTAGAGTCCCCCCATCACATCAGGTCCTCCCCCCATCACATCACATCCCCCATCACATTAGAGGTCCCCATCACATCAGAGGTCCTCCCATCACATCAGAGAGGTCACCCCATACATCAGAGACCCCATTCAACATTAGAGGTCCCCCCCCCATCACATTCACATTAGAGGTCCCCCCATCCCATCATGAGGTCCTCCATCACATCAGAGGTCCCCACATCACATCAGAGGTCCCCCATCACATCAGAGGACCCCCCATCACATCAGAGGTCCCCCCATCACATCAGAGGTCCCCCATCACATTAGAGGTCCCCCCATCACATCAGAGGTCCCATCACATCAGAGGTCCCCCATCACATCAGAGGTCCCCCTCCCATCACATCAGAGGTCCCCCCATCACATCAGAGGTCCCCCCCATCACATCAGAGGTCCTCCCATCACATTAGAGGTCCCCCCATCACATCAGAGGTCCCCCCATCACATCACAGAGGTCCCCCATCACATCAGAGGTCCCCCATCACATCAGAGGTCCCCCATCACATCAGAGGTCCCCCCATCACATTAGAGGTCCCCCATCACATTAGAGGTCCCCCATCACATTAGAGTCCCCCATTCACATCAGAGGTCCTCCCATCACATCAGAGACCCCATTCACATCAGAGGTCCTCCCAATCACATTAGAGGTCCCCCCCATCACATCAGAGGTCCTCCCATCACATCAGAGGTCCTCCATCACATCAGAGGTCCCCCATCACATCAGAGGTCACCCCCCCCCATCACATCAGAGGTCCTCCCATCACATCAGAGTCCTCCCATCACATCAGAGATCCCCCATCACATCAGAGATCCCCCCCATCACATTAGAGGCCCCCCATCACATCAGAGATCCCCCATCACATCAGAGATTCCCCCATCACATCAGAGATCCCCCCCATCACATCAGAGATCCCCCATCACATCAGAAGGTCATGATTTTCACCTTTTTACAATTAGCATCTGGAAAAGCTGACACTAGGGGGCGCTCTCTTCCTCAGTCACTGATAGAACTTTGAAGTTGTGTCAGATGTGTATTTTCTTCCCTTCCTCTCCCCCCCCCATACATTACATTGTGTGCAGTAGAAGACCTTCCATGGGGTTCTCTGCTATGGCAGCTGTTGTGATTTGCTTGTAGCAGCTGTAAGGGACACGGGACAGGTGTGAGGACTGAGGACTGCTGGGATCCCTCCACAGTGTGAGGACTGAGGACTGCTGGGATCCCTCCGCAGTGTGAGGACTGAGGACTGCTGGGATCCCTCCGCAGTGTGAGGACTGAGGACTGCTGGGATCCCTCCACAGTGTGAGGACTGAGGACTGCTGGGATCCCTCCGCAGTGTGAGGACTGAGGACTGCTGGGATCCCTCCGCAGTGTGAGCAATAGGGGGAGATTTACTAAAACTGGAGCATCGAAAACCAATCGGCTTCCAGGATTTATTGTCAAAGCTTAACCGAACAAGCTGACGTTAGAAGCTGATTGGCCGCCATGCACAGCTGCACCAGATTCTGAGCACTTCCAGTTCTAGTAAATCAACCCCAACGTCTCATTAACCACCCCCTAACATGCTGTGTAGCTGGGGCAGCACGGATTCATAGCTTACCATCAGGAGAATTAACTCTTTTGTAGACATCTGCTTCATTTGGAGAGCATTCATTTCACTAGAAGCATTTTTTCAGGCTGCGTTCACCCCCGCGCGGAGCGCCTTCGAAAGTTTTTTGTGTGATTTTGGGGCGTTTTTTTATACATCGTTTTTGAGCTTTGACATTTTTTTTTTATTTGCCAATAGAGAAAACTATCATCTGTTGCATCATTTGTTGCTAGGGTTTTCCACTTTTTTTTAGCTTTTATTTCTTTTTTTATTCTACTTTTTTTTTAGAAAGTTAAGGTTAGTTTAGGGTTAGGGGTTAACATTTTATGTTTTTTTTAGCTTTTATTTTTTTTTTATTTTATTTTTTATATATTATTCTATATATATATATATATATATATATATATATATATATATATATATATATATATATATATATATTTTTTTTTATTAGGGTAAATTAAGGTTAGGTTAGGGTTAGGATTAGGGGTTAACGTTTTATGTTTTTTCAGCTTTTTTTTTAGCTTTTATTTATTTTTTTTTTATTATTTTTTTTTTGTTAGAGTTATGGTTAGGTTAGGTTAGGGTTGTGATTAGGGGTTAACGTTTTATGTTTTTTCATCTTTTTTTTAAGCTTTAATTTATTTTTTTATTATTATTTCTTTTTTTTTTGTTACGGTTAGGGTGTTAATAATAGTAATACGACTACTACTACTACTACTACTACTAATAATAATAATAATAATAATGAATAAATTAATAAATGTAAAATAAATTATAATAAATAAATACAATAGATGAATGCTATGTAATAGTAAATAAGTAAATCATTAACCTCTAACCTTAACCCCTCACCCTTAAAAAAAATAAATACAAAATAATAATAATAAATTATTATTATTAAAAAAACATTTTTGTTCAGGTTTGGGTGTTTATTCATTATTATTTTATTAATATTATTATTATTATTATTATTAATATTAATAATAATAATTTAATATACTTTTTAGGGTTACGAGTTAATTATTTATTTGTTTTTACATATTATTAATTTTATTTTATTTATTATTTATTTATGATGCTTTTTGGTTATTTATGTATATATTTTACATTTATTTGTTCATATATTCTTACAATTTGTTATTTTTTTTTATTTTTTATTTTTTTAAATTTGAGCAGAAAATCACACTAAAAACGGGCACCAAAAACGCACAAATCGCACGTTTCTGTGTATGTGAATAAAAAACTACACCAAAAATGCTCATCAACATGCTAATGAAAACATTCTGTTTGTCATTATATACCGTATTATGGACCCGATGATGTCATCACTGGGTCTCTGTGCTTCTCTATGCAATGCAGGCAGATCGTGGCCGGTGGGTACAAACAATCGCAGCACCCCGCCTCAGTACCGCAGGCCTCAGTGCTGATGAAAGCAGTGGGAGGAGTTATGCAACTGTCAAAATGCCTTGATGGGCGGGGCGTCATTCCAGGGGACTAGGCGTTTCTTGTATGCAGAGCGCCCTTGGTAACGCCCACATGTGATGCTGAGCCTCCATGATTGAAAGAACTGAAATCCAATGAATAAAAGGGGCGGGGCCAGGGACAGTCAGGCTCGGGAGGAAAGGGCTAAATGATGCTGGGCGTCCTCCAGCCAGGAAATGAGGCTGGGGGGCTCTATCTGATTTGCTGCAGACTTCTAGCTCACAGTGTGCAGTGAAATCTTAGTGAGCCAGTTGAGTCCAGTAGGGGGCCCCGCTCTCTCTGTTCTCCATAGGTATCGCAGTATGAATGTCATTTGGTAGAAATTGCTGTGGTGCAGAAATGTGAAAACATTAATCTGGAATAACGGGTCATTTGTAGCGAATTCTTCCACATAACTCACATAGCTCTTTATAAATCCCATTTATTAAATGTCATGTGATGGGGGAGGGGAGGAGACGGGTGACCTATCATTAGTCGGGAATTCGAAAAACCGTATCTAACGAAAGGATGAAGTGTTTGTTGAATTCATTTCTTAGGATTCAGGGGGATCCATTGAATCCTGGAGTGAAGTGAGTTTTGATATCTCATTTATGCATTATTTTCTATCTACATCATATATATGAGGCATGCTAGGCTTACTAATAGGAAAGCCCAGCATCGACTGCCCATTGGTTGCCCGCTTTAACCGTTTCTTAGGATTCAGGGTTACAATGGGACCCTCTGAACCCCGGAGTGTAGTGAGCTATTTCCTAAATGCATTATTTTCTTTGTACATCCTATACTGTATGAGGCATGCTAGATAAGATAAGAACTAATAAGAAAGCCCAGCATCATCTGCCCATTGGTTGACTGCTTTTGTAATTTCTGAGGATTCAAGGTAATGGTGTGATCCACCGAATCCTGGAGTGAAGTGAGTTTAGATATCTCATATGTGCATTATTTTCTATCTACATCATATATTTGAGGTGTGCTAGGCTCACTAATAGGAAAGCCCAGCATCGACTTCCCATTGGTTGCCCGCTTTTGCCGTTTCTTAGGATTCAGAGTTACAATGGGATCCTCTTAACCCCGGAGTGAAGTGAGCTGAAATATTTCCTAAATTAATTATTTTCTTCCTACATCATATATAAGAGGCATGCTAGACTTACTAATAAGAAAGCCCAGCATCAGCTTTGCTATTGGGGGGTTGCTTTATACATTTCTTAGGATTCGGGGTAATGGTGTGATTTTTGAAGTGAAGTGATTTTAGATAGCTAAAATATATATTATTTTCTTTCTACATAATAAATATGAGGCATGCTAGACTTACTAATAAGAAAGCCCAGCATCAGCTGCCCATTTATAGGAATTGCTTTATACATTTCTTAGTATTCAGGATAATGGGTGATCCATTAAAAAAGTGAGTTTAGATAGCGAACATATTCATTATTTTCTTTCTACGCCGTATACTGTATATGAGTCATACTAGACTTACTAATAAGAAAGCCCAGCATCAGCTTGGCTATTGGGGGATTGCTTTATACATTTCTTAGGATTCGGGGTAATGGTGTGATTTTTTTTGAAGTGAAGTGATTTTAGATATCTAAAGTATATATTATTTTCTTTCTACATCATAAATATGAGGCATGCTAGACTTACTAATAAGAAAGCCCAGCATCAGCTGCCCATTATATGGATTGCTTTATACATTTCTTAGGATTCAGGATAATGGATGATCCATTACAGAAGTGAGCTTAGATAGCGAACATATTCATTATTTTCTTTATACACCATATACTGTATATATGAGGCATGCTAGACTTACTAATAAGAAAGTCCAGCATCTTACTAATAAGAAAGCCCAGCATCAGCTTGGCTATTGGGGGGTTGCTTTATACATTTCTTAGGATTCGGGGTAATGGTGTGATTTTTGAAGTGAAGTGATTTTAGATATCTAAAATATATAATATTTTCTTTCTACATCATAAATATGAGGCAAGCTAGACTTACTAATAAGAAAGCCCAGCATCAGCTGCCTATTATAGGAATTGCTTTATACATTTCTTAGTATTCAGGGTATTGGGCGATCCATTAAAGAAGTGAGTTTAGATAGCGAACATATTCATTATTTTCTTTCTACGCCATATACTGTATATGAGTCATACTAGACTTACTAATAAGAAAGCCCAGCATCAGCTTGGCTATTGGGGGATTGCTTTATAAATTTCTTAGGATTCGGGGTAATGGTGTCATTTTTTTTTGAAGGGAAGTGATTTTAGATATCTAAAGTATATATTATTTTCTTTCTACATCATATATATGAGGCATGCTAGACTTACTAATAAGAAACCCCAGCATCTTACTAATAAGAAAGCCCAGCATCAGCTTGGCTGTTTGGGGATTGCTTTATACATTGCTTAAGATTCGGAGTAATGGTGTGATTTTTGAAGTGAAGTGATTTTAGATATCTAAAATATATATTATTTTCTTTCTGCATCATGAGGCATGCTAGACTTACTAATAAGAAAGCCCAGCATCTTACTAATAAGAAAGCCCAGCATCAGCTGCCCATTATATGGTTTGCTTTATACATTTCTTAGGATTCAGGGTATTGGGTGATCCATTAAAGAAGTGAGTTTAGATAGCTAACATATTCATTATTTTCTTTCTACACCATATACTGTATACAAGGCATGCTAGACTTAGTAATAAGAAAGCCCAGCACCAGCTTGGCTATTGTGGGATTGCTTTATACATTTCTTAGGATTCGGGGTAATGGTGTGTTTTTTTTTTTTTAAGGGAAGTGATTTTAGATATCTAAAGTATATATTATTTTCTTTCTACATCATATATATGAGGCATGCTGGACTTACTAATAAGAAACCCCAACATCTTACTAATAAGAAAGCCCAGCATCAGCTTGGCTGTTTGGGGATTGCTTTATACATTTCTTAGGATTCGGAGTAATGGTGTGATTTTTGAAGTGAAGTGATTTTAGATATCTAAAATATATATTATTTTCTTTCTACATCATAAATATGAGGCATGCTTGACTTACTAATAAGAAAGCCCAGCATCTTACTAATAAGAAAGCCCAGCATCAGATGCCCATTTATAGGGATTGCTTTATACATTTCTTAGGATTCAGGGTAATGGGTGATCCATTAAAAAAGTGAGTTTAGATAGCTAACATATTCATTATTTTCTTTCTACGCTGTATACTGTATATGAGGAATGCTAGACTTACTAATAAGAAAGCCCAGCATCAGCTTGGCTATTGGGGGATTACTTTATACATTTCTTAGGATTCGGGGTAATGGTGTGATTTTTTTTGAAGGGAAGTGATTTTAGATAACTAAAGTATATATTATTTTCTTTCTACATCATATATATGAGGCATGCTAGACTTACTAATAAGAAAGCCCAGCATCTTACTAATAAGAAAGCCCAGCATCAGCTTGGCTATTGGGGGATTACTTTATACATTTCTTAGGATTCGGGGTAATGGTGTGATTTTTTTTTGAAGGGAAGTGATTTTAGATAACTAAAGTATATATTATTTTCTTTCTACATCATATATATGAGGCATGCTAGACTTACTAATAAGAAAGCCCAGCATCTTACTAATAAGAAAGCCCAGCATCTTACTAATAAGAAAGCCCAGCATCAGCTGCCCATTTATAGGGATTGCTTTATACATTTCTTAGGATTCAGGGTAATGGGTGATCCATTAAAAAAGTGAGTTTAGATAGCTAACATATTCATTATTTTCTTTCTACGCTGTATACTGTATATGAGGAATACTAGACTTACTAATAAGAAAGCCCAGCATCTTACTAATAAGAAAGCCCAGCATCAGCTTGGTTATTGGGGGATTGCTTTATACATTTCTTAGGATTCGGGGTAATGGTGTAATTTTTTTTGAAGGGAACTGATTTTATATATCTTAAGTATATATTATTTTCTTTCTACATCATATATATGAGGCATGCTAGACTTACTAATAAGAAAGCCCAGCATCTTACTAATAAGAAAGCCCAGCATCAGCTTGGCTATTGAGGGATTGCTTTATACATTTCTTAGGATTCAGGGTAGTGAAGTGATTTTAGATATCTAAAATATATATTATTTTCTTTCTGCATCATGAGGCATGTTAGACTTACTAATAAGAAAGCCCAGCATCTTACTAATAAGAAAGCCCAGCATCTTACTAATAAGAAAGCCCAGCATCAGCTGCCCATTTATATGGTTTGCTTTATACATTTCTTAGGATTCAGGGTAATGGGTGATCCATTAAAAAAGTGAGTTTAGATAGCTAACATATTCATTATTTTCTTTCTACACCGTATACTGTATATATGAGTCATACTAGACTTACTAATAAGAAAGCCCAGCATTGGCTGCCCATTGGTTGACTGCTTTAGTCTAAAGGCAAATCCAAGACCTATTAGGCGGGGAAAGGGGTGTGTCCCTCCACTGACTCATTCAATTGTTTGCATCTGCAAATCTTTTATTTTTTGGTGTTATTTTTGGATGGAGTATGGAAGGATTAGAACCTCTGTCGTGTTTCTATTTCTCCGGTGACCGGTGCCGGGACTTGGCCATCCTGCGCCCGCGGCAAAGATGCCAAACTTTTTTTTTTTTATAAGGGGGAGGGGAGGAACCAAGGAAAACAAAATCTAAGCGGAATAAACCTTGCAGTGTTACATTGTATCAGGTGTATGTTGTGTTTGCTCTCTATCACCGTAAGCTGCACTTTTATCGCTCTCCAGCCCTCGCCACCTTCACTTTCCTCTCAGCTGACCAACGCTTCTTGCTGATTGGTTGTGTGAGCTGCATAGGCGGGACTTGTGGACTCTCAAGGACTTTTCTCTGCTCACCTCTACGTGTTGGGCTCAGTGACAACGGCTCGTCGGGGACACCGGCTGGGCTGGCTACATGTTTTTCTTTTTTTTTTTTTCTTCTTTTTTTTTTTACGAGCATTCTTTACGGTTCAGTGTTTACCCAGCGAAGGAAAAGGGCATCGCCTGGACCCGGGAACCGAGCGGATCGGGGATTTCTAAGGTAAACGGCACCGCCCGCCCGCCACTATCTGTATAATGATACACGTGCTGCACGGCAGGTCACGGATGGAATCATCTTCATCTGCAAAATGTTACAATGGAGCTGAGATCTGTCCGGGGGGCTTTTCTATTAGAACTAAAATTGTTACTTTTTTTGGGGATAAGATTTCAGTGCCAGCCTTCTTCTCAGTCCAAGCAGTACTGCTGTTACCAAGAAGAAGGGGGGTAGACCCTCAGAATGTAACTGTTAGTGCTGGTACTGAGATTAAGGGGGGGGGACCCTCACAATGTAACTGTTAGTGCTGGTACTGAAAAGAAGGGGGTAGATCCCAAAATTGAAACTGTTAGTGCTGGTACTGAGGAGAAGGGGGTAGACCTACTGAGAAGAAGGGGGTAGACCCCAAAATGTAAACTGTTAGTGCTGGTACTGAAAAGAAGGGGGTAGACCCCAAAATGTAACTGTTAGTGCTGGTACTGAGAAGAAGGGGGGTAGACCCTCACAATGTAACTGTTAGTGCTGTTACCAAGAAGAAGGGGTAGACCCTCAAATTGTAACTGTTAGTGCTGGTACTGAGAAGAAGAGGGTAGACCCCCAAAATGTAACTGTTATTGCTGGTACTGAAAAGAAGGGGGTAGACCCCAAAATGTAACTGTTAGTGCTGGTACTGAGAAGATGGGGGTAGACCCCCAAAATGTAACTATTAGTGCTGTTACTGAGAAGAAGGGAGTAGACCCTCAAAATGTAAACTGTTAGTGCTGGTACTGAAAAGAAGGGGGTAGACCCTCAAAATGTAACTGTTAGTGCTGGTACTGAGAAGAAGGGGGTAGACCCCAAAATGTAACTGTTAGTGCTGGTACTGAGAAGAAGGGGGTAGACCCCCAAAATGTAACTGTTAGTGCTGGTACTGAGAAGATGGGGGTAGACCCCCAAAATGTAACTGTTAGTGCTGGTACTGAGAAGAAGGGGGTAGACCCTCAAATTGTAACTGTTAGTGCTGGTACTGAGAAGAAGGGGGTAGAACCCCCAAGTTTAGCTGTTAGTTCTGGCACTAATAAACTTTTAATGGCTTTTTAAAGCGCCACCTATGGAGAATTTTAGGTACTGCATTTTGTTGCCATTTCACAGGCGTGCGCAATTTCGAATCTTGACATGTTTGGTATCTATTTACCCGACAAGACATCTTATCTTTTATATTTTACCAAAATAATATGTGTGCATTAAATACCCCTAAAGTGTATTTTTTTTCCCTAAAAATTTGTGTTTGATAAGCGGCTGCGTTAATATTGAACGACATTTTAAAAAAAACAGCCACCATTTTATTCTCCAGGGCTTCAGAAAATACAGTGCCCTGAAAAAGTATTCATACCCCTTGAAATTCCCCACATTTTCTCATGTTACAACCAAAAACGTAAATGTATTTTATTGGGATTTTATGTGATGGACCAACACAAAGTGTCACATAATTGTGAAGTGGAAGGATAAATGATACAAATAAATATGTGAAAAGTGTGGGGGGGGGGGGGGGGCATTTGTATGGCGCCCCCCGGAGTCAATACTTTGTAGAACCCCCTTTCTCTACAAGTCTTTTTGGGGATGTCTCTACCAGCTTTGCCCATCTAGAGAGGACATTTCTGCCCATTCTTCTTCTTTGTAAAATATCTCAAGCTCTGTCAGATTGGATGGAGAGCGTCTGTGATCAGCAATTTTCAAGTCTTGCCACAGATTCTCAATGTGATTTAGGTCTGGACTGTGACTGGGCCATTCTAACACATGAATATGCTTTTATCTAAACCATTCCATTGTAGCTCTGGCTGTATGTTTCGGGTCGTTGTCCTGCTGGAAGGTGACCCTCCCCCCCCCCCCAGTCTCAAGTCTTTTGCAGACTCTAACAGGTTTTCTTCTAAGATTGTCCTGTATTTGTCTCCATCCATCTTCCCATCAACTCTGACCAGCTTCCCTGTCCCTGCTGAAGAAAACCATCCCCACCACATGATGCTGCCACCACCATGTTTCACAGTGGGGATGGTGTGTTCAGGGGGATGGGCAGTGTTAGTTTCCCCCACACATAGCGTTTTGCTTTTAGGCCAAAAGTTGAATTTTGGTCTCATGTGAGCAGATCACCTTCTTCCACATGTTTGCTCCCCTCCCCCACATGGCTTCTCACAAACTACAAACAGGACTTCTTATGACTTTCTTTCTCCAATGTCTTTCTTCTTGTCACTCTTCCATAAAGGGCAGATTTGTGGAGAACACGACTAATAGTTGTCCTGTGGACAGACTCTCCCCCCTGAGCTGTGGATCTCTGCAGCTCCTCCAGAGTTACCATGGACCTCTTGGCTCTTCTCTGATGAATGCTCTCCTTGCCCGGCCCGGTCAGTTTAGGTGGACGGCCATGTCTTGGTAGGTTTGCAGTTGTGCCATACTCTTTCCATTTTCCGATGATGGATTGAACAGAGCTCCGTGAGATGGTCAAAGCTTGGGAGATTTTTTTTATAACCTAACCCTGCTTTATACTTCTCCACAACTTTATCCCTGACCTGTCTGGGGTGTTCCTTGGCCTTCATGATGCTGTTTATTCACTAAGGTTCTCCAACAAACCTCTGAGGGCTTCACAGAACAGCTGTATGTATACTGAGATTAAATGACACACAGGTGGACTCTATTTACTAATTAGGTGACTTCTGAAGGCGATTGGATCCACTAGATTTTAGTTGGGGGTATCAGAGTAAAGGGGGCTGAATACTAATCCCCCCCCCCCCCCCCCCCCCACACTTTTCACATATTTATTTGTATCATTTATCATTTTCCTTCCACTTCACAATTATGTGACACTTTGTGTTGGTCCATCACATAAAATCCTAATAAAATACATTTATGTTTTTGGATGTAACATGAGAAAATGTGGGAAATGTCAAGGGGTATGAATACTTTTTCCAGGCACTGTATATTGTGTAATTTTGTAGCAAAAAAAAAAAAGCAGATTTTAATGTGTGTGAAAAAAAAAAAAATGTCCCCAGACAACAAGTGGTTAAGAACTGGTTGGTTCCCCTTCACTGCCTATGAATATGTAACGGGTTGCGCAGTGCGGTCTCCGGCGGCGGTTCTCTCGGTAGTTTTAGAGTTGTAGCGGTGGATTCCGGGCGGGGAGGTCTAATGATTAGCCAGCTCTGGATGTGACCTGAGAAGGATCTGCAGGCCGGTGACTCACTTCCCAACGACAGCCGATCCCCCCCCCCCCCAACGCGTGTGGACTTTGAAGTGCGCCGACCTCCGTAATCCGGGTTTAACCCCATAATCCCCCCATCAAGCCGCGGCTCGCGTTCCCCCGGCGCCAATGTCATTATTCAGGAATCGGGGGCCAGGAAAGTCTTCTGCGCTGGAGATTGGTACAATGACTGCTGTGCGCCGCGACATCGCAAACGGAGCCGTGTACCCCTCTGATATGGGGGCTTTGTAGGCCATTGTGGCCGCCGTTTTCCTGGAATGCGCTTCTGTATTTTTCCCGTTATGCAGAATATAACTTACAAACTGGCAGTGCCATATATGTGTATGTGCGGGGAAATGGGAGTGCTTAAAAAAAAAAAAATTACTTAATTTTGTTTATTTTTTTTAATTAAATTTATTTTTATAAAATTATTTTTATTTTTTTTTATTTTCTTGTATTATTTTTATTTATTACTATTTGTTTAATTTTATTTGTTCGTATTATTTTTATTTATTTTATTTTAATGTATTTATTTATTATACATTTTTTTATTTTATTGCTATCACAAGGGGGCTAACAAGCTAGCTTTGGGTAGGTGACAGGTTCTCTTTATGGAGCCATCAAGGTCTATTACCCCTGTTATTTTTCTGTTATGCAGAATATAACCTACAAACTAGCAGTGCCATATATGTGTATGTGCAGGGAAATGGGAGTGCTTTAAAAAAAAAAAAAAGACTTAATTTTGTTTATTTTTTTTAATTCAATTTATTTTTATAAATTTTTTTTTTTTTTTTTATTTATTGTATTATTTTTGTTTATTACTATTTGTTTAATTTTATTTGTTCGTATTATTTTTATTTATTTTATTTTAATGTATTTATTATACATTTTTTTTTTTATTTTATTGCTATCACAAAGGGGCTAACAAGCTAGCTTTGGGTAGGTGACAGGTTCTCTTTATGGAGCCATCAAGGTCTATTACCCCTGTTATTTTTCTGTTATGCAGAATATAACTTACACACTGGCAGTGCCATATATGTGTATGTGCAGGGAAATGGGAGTGCTTTAAAAAAAAAAAAAAAGACTTAATTTTGTTTATTTTTTTTAATTAAATTTATTTTTATAAAATTATTATTTTATTTTTTTTATCTTATTGTATTATTTTTGTTTATTACTATTTGTTTAATTTTATTTGTTCGTATTATTTTTATTTATTTTATTTTAATGTATTTGTTTATTATACATTTTTTTTATTTTATTGCTATCACAAGGGGGCTAACAAGCTAGCTTTGGGTAGGTGACAGGTTCTCTTTATGGAGCCATCAAGGTCTATTACCCCTGTTATTTTTCTGTTATGCAGAATATAACTTACAAACTGGCAGTGCCATTTATGTGTATGTGCGGGGAAATGGGGGTGCTTTAAAAAATAAAAATAAATGTAATTTTGTTTATTTTTTTAAAATAAATTTATTTTTATTAAATTATTTTTTATTTTTTTTATTTTATTGTATTATTTTTGTTTATTACTATTTGTTTAATTTTATTTGTTCGTATTATTTTTATTTATTTTATATGAATGTATTTATTTATTTATTATACGTTTTTTTATTTTTTATTGCTGTCACAAGGGGGCTAACAAGCTAGCTTTGGGTAGGTGACAGGTTCTCTTTATGGAGCCATCACGGTCTATTACCCCTGTTATTTTTCTGTTATGCAGAATATAACTTACAAACTGGCAGTGCCATTTATGTGTATGTGCAGGGAAATGGGGGTGCTTTAAAAAAAATGTAATTTTGTTTATTTTTTTTTAATTAAATGTATTTTTATTAAATTATTTTTTTTTTTTATTTTATTGTATTATTTTTGTTTATTACTATTTGTTTAATTTTATTTGTTCGTATTATTTTTATTTATTTTATTTTAATGTATTTATTTATTATACATTTTTTGACACTTTTTTTTTTTTTTCATTTAACTTTATTGCTATCACAAGGGGGCTAACATGCTAGCTTTGGGTAGGTGACAGGTTCTCTTTATGGAGCCCATCAGAGTCTATTATCCCTGATGTTTCCTCTGCCCTTCAAAGCGGCTAACCAAGCACAGTTGCCTCTATATATATATATATATATATTATATATATATATATATATATATATATATATATAAATATAAATATATATGCATTGGTGGGACCCCAGTTCCGTCATTGGTGGGGACCTCGTCCTTCATTTGTGGGGCCCCGGATCCTTCATTGGTGGGGCCCCAGGTCCTTCATTGGTGGGGCCCCAGGTCCTTCATTGGTGGGGCCCCAGGTCCTTCATTGGTGGGGCCCCAGGTCCTTCATTGGTGGGGTCCCAGGACCTTCATTGGTGGGGCCAGGGACCTTCATTGGTGGGGCCAGGGACCTTCATTGGTGGGGCCCAGGACCTTCATTGGTGGGGCCCGGGTCCTTCACTGGTGGGTCCCAGAGTTCTTCACTGGTGGGTCCCTGGGTCCTTCATTGGTGGGGACTTTGGATCCTTCATTGGTGGGGCTCCATATCCTTCATTGGTGGGGCCTTGGGTCCTTCTCTGGTGGGGCCCCGGGTCTTTCACTGGTGGGGCCCCGGATCCTTCATTGGTGGGGCCCTGGGTCCTTCATTGGTGAGGCCCCGGAACCTTCATTGGTGGGGCCCCGGGTCCTTAAAATGTGGGGCTTGGGACCTTCAAATGTGGGGCTCGGGACCTTCATTGGTGGGACCCCGGGTCCTTCATTGGTGGGGCCCCAGGTCCTTCACTGTGGGTCCCAGAGTCCTTCACTGGTGGGGCACTGGATCCTTCAATGGTGGGGACTTTGGGTCCTTCATTGGTGGGGCTGCGGATCCTTCACTGGTGGGGCCCCGGGTGTTTCACTGGTGGGGCCCCGGGTCTTTCACTGGTGGGGCCCCGTGTCCTTAATTTCTGCTGTGTACAAAGCTTTTCATAGATGTTGTGAATCAGGACCCGGAGGGGGGGGGGGGGGGGGGGGGCTGGTTAACAAATAGAGAAAGTGATCTCTTCTGTTCTATCAGCAGGGGGCAATCACATAAAGAATGGGGGAGGTCAATGTGCCAACAGGGTCACATGACCTCGGGGCAGAGCGGCGTCCATCTGATCCCCCCCTCCCCCCCCTCCTTCGCCGTCTCCGGCTCACAAATGTCTTCAATACATTGACAGGTCAGAAGAGTCAATGCCTCCCTATTGTGATCCCAATGACAGGGTCTCTTTAAAATAAAATAAAAACACACTTGCAGTGCCCCCCCCCGCAAGGGTTAAATGCCCCTTAAAGAGAAATTCACCCACCTAACCTCCCAAAAAAAGATATATAATCCCAAAGGCTCCACCATACAGATGTGATGAAGCGTGCGCGCGCGCGCGTTTCCACGTGTTTTGGGTGCGCTCATCTTTGACGGAAATCTGGCTCATGTATGGAGATGTTGCAAGTCTTTGCCAGACCTGCCAGAGATCTCCCGCGGTGTGTCCGCGCATGCGCCAGATTCCCCCTGCACGTGCGCACACATGGTGCACGTCCGCGCTGGTCCTCTGGCGGAAACCCCCGCACCGTTCGTGCACATGCATGAGATCTCACCGACTGCCTCCAAGGATGTACACATTACACATCCCAGGAGGCAGTTGGCAAAATCTCACGCATGCGCATGCATGCCATGGGTCCCCGACAGAGGACTGGCAGAGGAATCCGGTGTATGGGCAGGCAACACCGCAGGAGATCTCTGGCAGGTCTGGCAAAGACTTGCAACATCTCGATACATGAGACAGATTTCCATTTAAGATGTGCGCATGTGTGCAAATCCCGCCAACCACCACCTGAGATGTCTACGTAACGTAATTAAGGAAGCAGTAGATGGAATCCCATGCATCTGCTCACTGGTGGGGCCCGGAGTCCTTCATTGGTGGGGCCCCGGATCCTTCATTGATGGGAATCCCGATCCTTCATTGGTGGGGACCCGGGTTCCTTCATTAGTGGGGCCCCGGGTTCCTTCATTGGTGGGGCTGGGGACCTTCATTGGTGGGTCCCTGGGTCTTTCGTTGTTGGGGTCCTTCATTGGTGGGGCCTGGTTCCTTTATTGGTGAGGCCCTGGGTACTTCATTGGTGGGATCTCAGGTCCTTCATTGGTGGGGCCCCAGGTCCTTCATTGGTGGGTCCCCGAATCCTTCATTGATGGGAATACCGATCCTTCATTGGTGGGGACCCGGGTTCCTTCATTGGTGGGGACCCGGGTTCCTTCATTAGTGGGGCCCCGGGTTCCTTCCTTGGTGGGGCTGGGGACCTTCATTGGTGGGTCCCTGGGTCTTTCATTGTTGGGGTCCTTCATTGGTGGGGCCTGGTTCCTTTATTGGTGAGGCCCTGGGTACTTCATTGGTGAGATCTCAGGTCCTTCATTGGTGGGGCCCCAGGTCCTTCATTGGTGGGTCCCTGGGTCCTTCATTGTTGTGGTCCTTCATTGGTGGGGCCTGGTTCCTTTATTGGTGAGGCCCTGGGTACTTCATTGGTGGGGTCTCAGGTCCTTCATTGGTGGGGCCCGGGTCCTTCATTGGTGGGGTCCTTCATTGGTGGAGCCTGGTTCCTTTATTGGTGGGGCCCCGGGTCATTCATTGGTGGGGCCCTGGAGCCTTCATTGGTGGGAACCTCCGCCCTTCATTTGTGGGGCCCCGGGTCTTTCATTGGTGGGGGTCCTGGTTCCTTCATCGGTGGGGCCCCGGGACCTTCACTGGTCGAGCCCCGGGACCTTCATTGGTGGGGCCCCGGGACCTTCATTGGTTAAGCCCCGGGTCCTTCATTGGTGGGGCTCAGGACCTTCATTGATGGGGCCCTAGGTCCTTCATTGGTGGGGCCCTAGGTCTTTCATTGGTGGGAACCTCTGCCCTTCATTTCTGGGGCCCCGGGTCCTTCATTGGTGAGGCCCGGGTCCTTCATTGGTGGGGCCCCATGTCCTTCATTGGTGGGGCCCCATGTCCTTCATTGGTGGGGCCCCGGGTCCTTCATTGGTGGGGCCCGGGTCCTTCATTGGTGGGGCCCCGGGTCCTTCATTGGTGGGTTCCCTCATTGGTGGGGCACCAGGTCCTTCATTGGTGGGGCCCCCGGTCCTTCATTGGTGGGGCCCCAGGTCCTTCATTGGTGGGGCCCCAGGTCCTTCATTGGTGGGGCCCCGGGTCCTTCATTGGTAGGTTCCCTCATTGGTGGGGCCCCAGGTCCTTCATTGGTGGGGCCCTGGGTCCTTCATTGGTGGGGTCCTTCATTGGTGGGGCCCCGGGTCCTTCATTGGTGGGGCCCCAGGTCCTTCATTGGTGGGGCCCCGGGTCCTTCATTGGTGGGGCAGATACCCACAGTGTATGTGCGCGCATGCGCAAGAGACTATGACACCGATCTTGATGAAAGAAGTGCGCAAGATCTCGCCAACCGCCACCTGAGATGCCCGCGAGACGCATTTCATGTATTCTTGTCGCGGACGGGAGATTTTGACCTTCTGACAGTAAATGAAATGCAAATGTCGGCCTGCGTTCTTCTTCCCCTCCATCTTTCGGGTGACTTATTCTCAATGCCGTGTTCCTTCCCCCTGACAACGGACTCCGTCCTCTCAGGCCAGTGAAAGTCGGCGAATGTCTCGGCCATGAATGCGCGGCGGCGTTACGATCTCTGGTAGTAATCAGGAATCCCATAAAACCCGGGAAGCATCCTATAAAGATTCCTGCGCTCCTTGTTCCCAGCCCCCCTCTGAGTCTCGGGGAATTCCTGGTATGTGGAGTCCGGATCCGGCCCGGGTCTGGGGGGGCTTGTGCCTTTTGTTCTCAATGCTGCCCCCCCCCCCCCCCCCCTGGAGGTAACCTTTAAGAGAAGGTGAATGTTAACGAGTGTTAGAATAAAGGACGAACGTAAGAGAAGAGACAATGAATAGAGCGGGCCATGGTGGGGCCCCCATGGGTACAGTATATGGGAAGAAATGATTGGTGGGGGGCCCCTCACCAAAGAGAGAGGGAACGGGACACGTTGGCCCCCATTATCTCCGATTATGAAGGGAAAACACTCCCCTAATGTACAGCATGTTCCTTCATATGGTCATCACTGGGTCTCTGTGCTTCTTTATGCAATGCCATCATCATGTCATCACTGGGTCTATGCTGCCCCCATACACTGACCTGTTGCTATACCTCCCTCATCAATTGCTATGCCACCCTCAGACACACATTGGTTGCTATGCTCCTGTCATACACACATTGGTTGCTATGCCGCTGTCATACACACATTGGTTGCTATGCCACCGTCATGCACACATTGGTTGCTATACCGCCCTCATCAGTTGCTATGCTGCCTACATACACACATCGGTTGCTATGCCGCTGTCATGCACACATTGGTTGCTATGCCGCCCCCATACACCGACCGGTTGCTATACCGCCCTCATCAGTTGCTATGCTGCCTACATACACACATCGGTTGCTATGCCGCTGTCATGCACACATCAGTTGCTATGCCGCTGTCATACACACATCGGTTGCTATGCCGCCGTCATACACACATTGGTTGCTATGCCGCCCCCATCAGTTGCTATCCTGGATACATACACACATCGGTTGCTATACCGCCCTCATACACACATTGGTTGCTATGCCGCCATCATGCACACATTGGTTGCTATGCCGCCCCCATACACTGACCGGTTGCTATACCGCCCTCATCAGTTGCTATGCTGCCTACATACACACATTGGTTGCTATTCCGCCGTCATACACACATTGGTTGCTATGCTGCCGTCATACACACATTGGTTGCTATGCTGCCGTCATACACACATCGGTTGCTATGCCGCCGTCATACACACATCGGTTGCTATGCCGCCGTCATACACACATCAGTTGCTATGCCGCTGTCATACACACATCGGTTGCTATGCCGCCGTCATACACACATTGGTTGCTATGCCGCCGTCATACACACATTGGTTGCTATACCGCCCTCATCAGTTGCTATCCTGGATACATACACACATCGGTTGCTATGCCGCTGTCATACACTGACCGGTTGCTATACTGCCCTCATCAGTTGCTATGCTGCCTACATACACACATTGGTTACTATGCCGCCATCATGCACACATTGGTTGCTATGCCGCCCCCATACACTGACCGGTTGCTATACCGCCCTCATCAGTTGCTATGCTGCCTACATACACACATTGGTTTCTATGCCGCCATCATACACACATTGGTTGCTATGCCACTGTCATGCACACATTGGTTGCTATGCCGCTCCCATACACTGACCGGTTGCTATACCGCCCTCATCAGTTGCTATGCTGCCTACATACACACATTGGTTGCTATGCCGCTGTCATGCACACATTGGTTGCTATTCCGCCCTCATACACACATCGGTTGCTATGCCGCTGTCATGCACACATTGGTTGCTATGCCGCCGTCATGCACACATTGGTTGCTATGCCGCCCCCATACACTGACCTGTTGCTATACCGCCCTCATCAGTTGCTATGCTGCCGTCATGCACACATCAGTTGCTATGCCACCGTCATACACACATTGGTTGCTGTGCCGCCCACATACACTGGTTGCTATACCACCCTCATCAGTTGCTATGCCACCTACATACACACATTGGTTGCTATGCCACCCCCATACACATTGATTTACATTGTAACTAATTATCAAACAAATAGAAGAAGTGGCGGCACAGCCGGCCCCGGAGGACGCCTGTCCCCAGATAAGGACGTTCGGCCGCCATCCACAGAAGGTTATTGGAGCCGTTTGGCACACGCAACTGCGATTAATATGTGACTCATTAACTGCGAGACCCGGAGTGTGCCATCCTCCACCGCCAACGCAACATTCCCAACTACAACTTACTGTATATTGACAGATCCCAGGGGCTGCAATTATAGATTGTCAGCTCCATGGACTATATATGGCTCCGGTTTTATTCAAGATAATTTAAATTAAAAAAATTATCATAATAATAGTAAGGTAAAATAAAATAAAAACAAACAATTAAAATTATAATAATAATAATACATGTAATAGGATATTTATTATTATTATTATTAATAATAATAATAATAATATTAATAATACATTTAAATATGATAATAACAAACAATTAAAATTTTATATATTTTTTTAGTATAAGTTTTTATCATTTTAATTGTTTGTTATTATCATATTTAAATGTATTATTATTATAATTGTTTATTATATTTAAATGTATTATTATTATAATTGTTTATTATATTTAAATGTATTATTATTATTATTATTATTAAATGTTATTTTTTTTTAAATAATAATAATAATACATTTAAATATGATAATAAAAAACAATTAAAATGATAAAAACACTTATACTAAAAAAAAAAAATATAACATTTAAAAATAATAATAATAATACATTTTAATATAATAAACAATTATAATAATAATAATAATACATTTAAATATGATAATAACAAACAATTAAAATGATAAAAAACACTTATACTAAAAAAAAAAAAACATTTAATAATAATAATATTAATAATAATAATAATAATAATATTAATAATAATAATAATACATTTAAATAAACAATTATAATAATAATAATACATGTATTAATAATATTATATTTAAGTATAATAATCATATTAAACAATTAAAATAATACCAATGATAATAAATGTAATAATAATAATAATAATAATAATACATTTAAATATAATAATAATAACCAATTATAATAATAAGAAATACATTTAAAATAATAATACATTTAAATGTAATAATAATAATAAATGTAAATAACAATAATACATATAATATTATGAAGAAGAAGAATACATTTAAATATAATAATAATTGTAATAATAATAATAATAAACATTATATAAAAAAATAATAATAATTTTTATTATTATTAAATGATAATATTTTTTTAATTATGATGATCATATTTAAATGTATTATTATTTATTAAATTGTATTTGTTGTAATTTTTTATTATTTATTTATTTAATATTATTATTATTTTTTTTTTTAATTTATATTATTATTATTGTTATTATATTAACGCCAATTTGTTTAATGTAAACACTAAGGACTCATAAAAGGTGTCAGGGTCTCTCAGGAATGGTGTGAGTTGTTGGGTGGGTTGTGGGTATACGGTATGTATACAGAACTCTGGCGCCTCCGTCAGTGTAAAGGTGACACTGTATCCGGGGTAGATCTGTAACAGATCCTTGGTGATAGTAAAGTCCGAGAGTGGGAGACAGGAAACCCCCCTCATGCACATGTAGGGGGGGTTGGTTTTTAACCCCTGCAGTTCATATGTTTTTACTTCGGTCAACAAGAAGTACTTTTTAGTTTTGACTCGTTCTGCAAACGCTGTATGCCTTGGAAGTATTATGTAGATACAAAAAAAAGTTTGGAGTTTAAAGTGTGTGTTTATAAAGCATTCACAGAGCTATTCATGAAACTACATGTACTTTAGTTCTGGGCAAAGGGGGCAACATTGCTATTAGGCTATTTTCATTCCAGGTTGAATGTACTTCATTCATATAGAATAGTAAATCAGTAAAATACTGCATTACGGCCACTAGATGGAGCTGATGAGGCCTGTCCTATACAACAAAACAATTTAAAGTAATAACATTGGTGATCAGTGAGAAGAGTGTTCCTTACATTGGTGATCAGTGGGAAGAATGTTCCTTACATTGGTGATCAGTGAGAAGAATGTTCCTTACATTGGTGATCAGTGGGAAGAATGTCCCTTACATTGGTGATCAGTGGGAAGAATGTTCCTTACATTGGTGATCAGTGAGAAAAATGTTCCTTACATTGGTGATCAGTGGGAAGAATGTTCCTTACATTGGTGATCAGTGAGAAAAAATGTTCCTTACATTGGTGATCAGTGGGAAGAATGTTCCTTACATTGGTGATCAGTGAGAAAAATGTCCCTTACATTGGTGATCAGTGAGAAGAATGTTCCTTACATTGGTGATCAGTGAGAAGAATGTCCCTTACATTGGTGATCAGTGAGAAAAATGTCCCTTACATTGGTGATCAGTGAGAAGAATGTTCCTTACATTGGTGATCAGTGGGAAGAATGTTCCTTACATTGGTGATCAGTGAGAAGAACGTTCCTTACATTGGTGATCAGTGAGAAGAATGTTCCTTACATTGGTGATCAGTGGGAAGAATGTCCCTTACATTGGTGATCAGTGGGAAGAATGTTCCTTACATTGGTGATCAGTGAGAAGAATGTTCCTTACATTGGTGATCAGTGAGAAGAATGTTCCTTACATTGGTGATCAGTGGGAAGAATGTTCCTTACATTGGTGGTCAGTAGGAAGAATGTTCCTTACATTGGTGGTCAGTGAGAAGAATGTTCCTTACATTGGTGATCAGTGAGAAGAATGTTCCTTACATTGGTGATCAGTGGGAAGAATGTTCCTTACATTGGTGATCAGTGGGAAGAATGTTCCTTACATTGGTGATCAGTGAGAAGAATTTCTACCTTACAGATAGATAAAAAAGCAATAATTGTTAATTGCTGAAGGAACCCCTAACGGCCTCTGGAGGAACCCTGGAGCTCCAAGGAATCCTGGTGATGAAAGACTGCCTTGGAGGATATAACATTTTATAATAAAGTGATGTTCCCGTGAAGGAAATATTTAGGTTGCATTTAATTACTATACTTTTGCAACAAGCCTCAAGAATTCTTTTGGCTTATTTGAGTTGGATGAGGGCCAGAGTTGGGATTCGCTTCTCATGTATGAAATACATACTTGTCTCCACACACGGGAACGCTCATTGGCTCTTCACAGCTCTTGGAAGGCTTTTTTTTTTATTTGTAGAATTCCATTTGTAGCTGCTATTTAAGAGATTCAAACCATTAACTAATCAATATATCTAGAGTTATAACGAATATGTGATCTATGAATTACTAAAAAGTCCCTGGTTGTATCCTTATAGCATTCTTCACCTTAATTATCTCGATTAGCCATTCTCAACCAGGGTTTGGTGGAGCCCTAGGGTTCCTCAAGAGGTTGCTAGGGGTTTCTTGAGTTGTTGCTAATTGACCTCCTATCCGATGGTGTCTGCATAGTTTAAGGTTCATGACCTATTGGTTAGATTCCTTGAGTTGTTGCTAATTAACCTCCGACCTGATGGTGCCTGCAAAGTTCCAGGTCCAACACCTCTTGGTTGGGTTCCTAGAGTTGTTGCTAGTTGACCTCCTACCTGGCTGAAGCCTACATAGTTCCAGCTCCAACACCTCTTAGTTGGGTTCCTTGAGTTGTTGCTAATTGACCTTCTTTCCGATGGTTCCTGCATAGTTCCAGGTCCAACACCTCTTAGTTGGGTTCCTTGAGTTGTTGTTAGTTGACCTCCTATCTGGCTGAAGCCTACATAGTTCCAGGCCCAACACCTCTTAGTTGGGTTTCTTAAGTTGTTGCTAATTGACCTTCTTTCCGATGGTTCCTGCATAGTTCCAGGTCCAACACCTCTTGGTTGGGTTCCTTGAGTTGTTGCTAGTTGACCTCCTATCTGATTGAAGCCTGCATAGTTCCAGGTCCAACACCTCTTAGTTAGGTTCATTGAGTTGTTGTTAGTTGACCTCCTATCTGGCTGAAGCCTACATAGTTCCAAGCCCAACGCCTCTTAGTTGGGTTACTTAAGTTGTTGCTAATTGACCTCCTATCTTATGGTGCCTGCATAGTTCCAGGTCCAACACCTCTTTGTTGGGTTACTTGAGTTGTTGCTAGGAGAACAGGGGGCAACTTTGGACAGCAGCACTGTCAGTCTGGGAGTAGGGGAGTGTTAGATGGACTAGCAGATTTAGACACTCTAAGGCAGGCCATACATTACGCAATTTTCTTTTCTTGACCATGGAGGGCCAACTCCACATCTTTGACCATGGAAGTCCAGCTCTCCATCCCTGACCATGGAAGTCCAGCTCTCCATCCCTGACCATGGAAGGCCAACTCCCCATCCGTGACCATGGAAGGCCAACTCTCCATCCTTGGCCATGGAAGGCCAACTCTCCATCCCTGACCATGAAAGGCCAGCTCTCCATCCCTGACCATGGAAGGTCAGCTCTCCATCCCTGACCATGGAAGGTCAGCTCTCCATCCCTGACCATGGAAGGTCAGCTCTCCATCCCTGACCATGGAAGGCCAACTCTCCATCCCTGACCATGAAAGGCCAGCTCTCCATCCCTGACCATGGAAGGTCAGCTCTCCATCCCTGACCATGGAAGGTCAGCTCTCCATCCCTGACCATGGAAGGTCAGCTCTCCATCCCTGACCATGGAAGGCCAACTCTCCATCCCTGACCATGGAAGGCCAGCTCTCCATCCCTGACCATGGAAGGCCAACTCTCCATCTCTGACCATGGAAGGCCAGCTCTCCATCCCTGACCATGGAAGGCCAGCTCTCCATCTCTGACCATGGAAGGCCAGCTCTCCATCCCTGACCATGGAAGGCCAGCTCTCCATCCCTGACCATGGAAGGCCAGCTCTCCATCCCTGACCATGGAAGGTCAGCTCTCCATTCTTGACTATGGAAGGCCAACTCTCCATCCTAGGCCATGGGGGGCCATCTCCCCATTGTTGACCATGGAGGGCCAACTCCCCATCGTTGACCATGGAGAGCCAACTCCCCATCGTTGACCATGGAGGGCCAACTCCATATTAATGGCCATGGTTCTGGAATGGGATGTCCAACTCATTTAACTAAGATAGTCATGTGTCCATGTTGACCATTGAGAATGTTATAGCCCCATAGAAAACCAACTTTATTTTAATGCCCATGGTTTTAGAATGGGATGTCCAACAAGCGCATATAGTTTATACCAGTTATTTTGCTCATATAATATAATTAGTAGGTTGTCTAAAATTTGACCTTTGACTGAAAAACACTGACTTCCGAGACCACTCTTATACTTTGCAACGGCACTCTCGACATGGAGACCAGTAAGACGTGACGTGTGCAAGTCACCACGTACAAACCTATGTGAAAATAAAACCGCCGCAAGGCAAGTTCATGAACTGAGTAGGAGCGCAAGAAAAGACTTTCAGAGGAAATGATTGTTTTCGTTTTTCTGCAATGCCACATTTTTCGTTTGATTGATTTTGAGTTGCAAAAAAGAGAGAGCGGAGACGATGGAATGAAACATGTAGAAGACCATACATCTTGTTAAAAAGAGAGACATCTTCTCTGTAAGACATAAAAGCAGCCATTTCCTGAGAAAAGTCATGTGAAAGAATACCCTTGTCCGCATAATATTGTCCACATAATATTGTTCACATAATGTTGTCCACATACCCTTGTCTGCGTACCCTTGTCCACATTCCCTTGTCCACATATACCTTGTCTACGTACCCTTGACACATAACCTTGTCCGCGTACCCTTGTCTGCGTACTCTTGTCCACATGCTCTTGTCCTCAAACCCTTGTCTGCATAATCTTGTCCACATACCCTTGTCCACATTACCTTGTCCACATACTAGTCTGCATAATCTTGTCCACATACCCCTGTCCACATACTCTGCATAATCTTGTCCACATACCCTTATGCACATACCCTTGTCCACGTACCCTTGTCTGCATAACATTGTCCACATACCCTTGTCCGCATAATATTGTCCACATAATATTGTTCACATAATGTTGTCCACATACCCTTGTCTGCGTACCCTTGTCCACATTCCCTTGTCCACATATACCTTGTTCACGTACCCTTGACACATACCCTTGTCCGCGTACCCTTGTCCGCATACTCTTGTCTGCGTACTCTTGTCCACATGCTCTTGTCCTCAAACCCTTGTCTGCATAATCTTGTCCACATACCCTTGTCCACATAACCTTGTCCACATACTAGTCTGCATAATCTTGTCCACATACCCCTGTCCACATACTCTGCATAATCTTGTCCACATACCCTTATGCACATACCCTTGTCTACGTACCCTTGTCCGCATACCCTTGTCCGCATAGCCTTGTCCACATACTCTTGTCCACATACACTTATCCACATATCCTTGTCTACGTACCCTTGTCCGCGTACCCTTGTCCGCGTACCCTTGTCCGCGTACCCTTGTCTGCGTACTCTTGTCTGCGTACTCTTGTCTGTGTACTCTTGTCCGTGTACCCTTGTCCACATACTCTTGTCCACATAATCTTTTCTACATAATCTTGTCCACATACCCTTATGCACATACGTTTGTCTATGTACCCTTGTCCGCATAGCCTTGTCCACATACACTTATCCACATATCCTTGTCTATGTACCCTTGTCTTCATACCCTTGTCTTCATACCCTTGTCCACGTACTCTTGTCTGTGTGCTTTTGTCCATGTACCCTTGTCCACATACTCTTGTCTGCCTAATCTTCTCCACATAATCTTGTCCACATACCCTTGTCTTCATACCCTTGTCTTCATACCCTTGTCCACATAATCTTCTCCACATTCCCTTGTCCACATACTCTTGTCTGCATAATCTTGTCCACATACCCCTGTCCACATATGTACTCTGCATAATCTTGTCCACATACCCTTATGCACATACCCTTGTCTACGTACCCTTGTCCGCATAGCCTTGTCCACATACTCTTGTCCACATACACTTATCCACATATCCTTGTCTACGTACCCTTGTCGGCATACCCTTGTCCACATACCCTTGTCCACATACCCTTGTCCGCGTACCCTTGTCTGCATACCCTTGTCCGCATACCCTTGTCTGCGTACTCTTGTCTGTGTACTCTTGTCCGTGTACCCTTGTCCACATACTCTTGTCCACATAATCTTGTCTACATAATCTTGTCCACATACCCTTATGCACATACCCTTGTCTATGTACCCTTGTCCGCATAGCCTTGTCCACATACACTTATCCACATATACTTGTCTACGTACCCTTGTCTTCATACCCTTGGCTTCATACCCTTGTCCGCGTACTCTTGTCTGTGTACTTTTGTCCGTGTACCCTTGTCCACATACTCTTGTCTGCCTAATCTTCTCCACATAATCTTGTCCACATACCCTGGTCTTCATACCCTTGTCCACATAATCTTGTCCACATAATCTTGTCCACATAATCTTCGCCACATTCCCTTGTCCACATACTCTTGTCTGCATAATCTTGTCTACGTACCCTTGGCCATATATTGTATTTAGAATAGATAATTGTTTATTTGTCATGTCCACAGACTCCACAGATACTCTTTTGCAATCTATCTATATACATAGATGTACACATACTTTGCCTTACCATCCGCTTTCCCAATACATTCCATTCTTGGTGTGCATAATAAAGGTCGTAGAGTTTAATGTCAATATAGAATTAAATTACACTCCCTCGGCCTCTCCCATATGTGTGTGCAGCACACTCCTATGTATAGGAGACATATGGGATGCCTGGTGACTCCGTCTGGTAATGTTCACCTTTGTGATCAAGGGTCATTGAAGCCTAGATGTTCAGACCACATGTAGCAGCATAATTTAAAGTGGACCTTCACCCTCTCTGAGTACTTTAAATAGTCCCCCCCCCCCCCACACACTTTCTTTAAAAAAAAAACAACAGATACTGAATTATTCTTTGGTCCCCAAAATACCTTTTCTGTGGGTCCCGGCCCCATACTGCCCCCCCCCCCCCGCTTCTTGAATCCTGAGATACTCATGTTATGGATTGAATTGAATTGTAACTGTACTGTCTGCCCTCACTATTGGTGCTATAATAATCCTCTGTATAATGGTAATAGGAATAATAATAATGAATACATTGTATCAAAATAATAAGAAGAAATATGTTGTATCAAAATAATAATAAATACATTGTATCAAAATAATAAGAATAAATACGTGGTATTAAAATAATAATAAGAAATATGTTGTATCAAAATAATAATAAATACATTGTATCAAAATAATAAGAATAAATATGTGGTATTAAAATAATAATAAGAAATATGTTGTATCAAAATATTAATAATAAGAAGAAATACGTTGTATCAAAATAATAATAAGAAATATGTTGAAACAAAATATTAATAATCATAATAATAATAATAAGAAAAAAAGCGTTGTATCAAAATAATAGAAAGAAATATGTTGTATCAAAATAATAATTAATACATTGTATCAAAATAATAAGAAGAAATACGTGGTATCAAAATAATAATAAGAAATATGTTGTATCAAAATAATAAGAAGAAATACATGATATTATTATTATTATTATTATTAATAATATTTTGATATCATGTATTTTTTCTTATTATTTTAATATGATTTATTTCTTATTATTATTTTGATACAACATATTTCTTATTACAATTTTGATACAATGTATTTCTTCTTATTTTGATACAACATATTTCTTATTATTATTTTGATACAACGTATTTCTTATTATTATTATTCTTATTATTCTTATTATTAATAATATTTTGATAAGAAGAAATACGTTGTATCAAAATAATAATAAGAAATACGTTGTATCTAAATAATAATAAGAAATACATGATATCAAAATAATAATAATAATAATAAGAAATACGTTGTATCAAAATAATAATAAGAAATACGTTGTATCAAAATATTAATAAGAAATATGTTGTATCAAAATAATAATAAGAAATATGTTGTATCAAAATAATAAGAAATACATTGTATCAAAATAATAAGAAATATTTTGTATCAAAATAATAATAAATACATTGTATCAAAATAATAAGAAATACATTGTATCAAAATAATAAGAAATACATTGTATCAAAATAATAAGAAGAACTATGTTATCTCAAAATAAGAAGAAATACATTGTATCAAAATAATAAGAAGAACGACATGGTATCTAAATATTAATAATAAAAATAAATATGTTGTATCAAAATAATAATAATAAAAAGAAATATGTTGTATCAAAATAATAATAGGAAATACATTGTATCAAAATAATAATAAGAAATACATGATATCAATATATTAATAATAAGAAGAAATAGGTTGTATCAAAATAATGTGATAATTTTCCCAGGCGAATAAAACAAACCCTACTATTGACACTAATAAAGACATAGCCTAAAACAAAGACAATATCAAAGCCTTTCCACCAAGTCTGCACAGATTTCTATCATCAAAGAGTTCTCTCTGGATAATTATTAAATCTATAGTAACAATGGTGCTATTGTCACACCCAAAGGAAAAAACATTATCAGAGTTTTTTTTTTTTTTTTTTCATTGTTTATGAATTATATCTTAATTTTGTGGGAAGGATTATCTCTCTTGGGGCACCAACAGGAAATAAACATATATTTGCCGAGCCATGTGAATGTACAGAACCAGCATTGCCGTATATACAATATGTGTGTGGTAGGTCTATCCCACGTACCGGTTATGTATCATTTATAGGGCACAAAGTTCGGATCTCCCTTTTAAACCTTTTCTTATTAATGTGCCCCTCTGCAGCACGATGCCCTGTGCTGAGGATACGTTACTAAAAGTCCTTCCTTTGAGAGCCACCAACTGAAACTTCAAACCTGGTCCAAAGTAAAGATTGGGAAGTAATCAGATTATTTCCTCATCGTATGATCGTTGTATTAGCTATGACCTAGTGATCTTGGGGCATCATGCTGAGGATATGATGCTAAAAAATACTTCCTTAGAGAGTTACTAGATGACACTTTGTGCAGCTGGTGGCTCTGAAACCCGGCTGCCACTTATAGCTCAGAACCCCAGGAGTGATTGGGGAATAATCGGAAAAGTTGCCCATCATGTGATCGATGTATTGGCCGTGACCTAGTGAGCACGGGGCATACGTTACTAAAAGTCCTTCCTTTGGAGAGCCACAAGCCGACACTTTGTGCAGCTGATGGCTCTCAAAACATGGCTGCCACGCGCAGCTCAGGTCCTGAGGAAGGTTTGGGCAATAATCAGAACGGTTCCTCATTATGTGATCATTACATCACCTGTGACATAGTGAGCACGGAGCATCGTGCTGAGGATACATTACTAGAAGTCCTTCCTTTGAGAGTCACTAGTTGACACTTTGCGCAGTTGGTGGCTTTCAAGCCTGGCAGCTGAGCCCCCCGGTAATAATTGAGAAGTAATCAGATTTGTTCCCCATCATATGATCCTTATATTAGCTGTGGCCTAGTGATCTTGGGGCACCGAGCTGAGGATATAATACTAAAAATCCCAAATTAGGGTCACCAGATGACCTTTTGCACAGCTGGTGGCTCTGAAACCTGGCTGCCACTTGCAGCTCAGAACCCCAGGAATGATTGGGAAATAATAGGAAAAGTTACCCATCATGTGATCAATGTACTGGCCGTGAGCTAGTGAGCACGGGGGCATCATGCTGAGGATACATTACTAAAAGTCCTTCCTTTGAGAGCCACCAGCCGACACTTTGTGCAGCTGATGGCTCTCAAAACATGGCTGCCACTCGCAGCTCAGGTCCTGAGGAAGGTTTGGGCAATAATCAGAACAGTTTCCTCATCATGTGATCATCACATTACCTGTGACATAGTGAGCACGGGGGCATCGTACTGCGAATACGTTACAAGTCCTTCCTTTGAGCCTTACAAGCTGATACTTTGTGCAGCTGGTGGCTCTCAAACCCGGCAGCCCAGGTTCTCAGTAATGAATGGGAAGTATTCTGATTAGTTCCTCATCATGTGATCATTATATTAGCTGTGACCTAGTGAGCATTGTGCTGAGGATATGTTAAGAAAAGTCCTTTCTTTGGCAGCCACCAGCCAGCACTTTGGGCAGCTGGTGGCTCTCAAACCTGACTGCCACTCGCAGCCCAGGTCCTCAGTAATGATTGGGAAATAATCAGAAATTCAGAATAGTTACCCATTATGTGATCAATGTATAAGCTGTGACCTAGTGAGCACGTGGCATTGTGCTGAAGATACGTTACTAAATGTCCTTCCTTTGAAGGCCACCAGCCAACACTTTGGGCAGCTGGTGGCTCTCAAACCCGACTGCCACTCGCAGCCCAGGTCCTCAGTAATGATTGGGAAATAATCAGAATAGTTACCCATTATGTGATCAATGTATTAGCTGTGACCTAGTGAGCACGTGGCATTGTGCTGAGGATATGTTACTAAACGTCCTTCCATTGAGGGCCACCAGCCAACAATTTGGGCAGCCGGTGGCTCTCAAACCCGACTGCCACTCGCAGCCCAGGTCCTCAGTAATGATTGGGAAATAATCAGAAATTCTGCATAGTTACCCATTATGTGATCAATGTATAAGCTGTGACCTAGTGAGCACGTGGCATTGTGCTGAGGATACATTACTAAACATTCTTCCTTTGAGGGCCACCAGCCAGCACTTTGGGCAGCTGGTGGCTCTCAAACCCGACTGCCACTCGCAGCCCAGGTCCTCAGTAATGATTGGAAAATAATCAGAATAGTTACCCATCATGTGATCAATGTATAAGCTGTGACCTAGTGAGCACGTGGCATTGTGCTGAGGATATGTTACTAAACGTCCTTCCATTGAGGGCCACCAGCCAGCACTTTGGGCAGCTAATGGCTCTCAAACCCGACTGCCACTCGCAGCCCAGGTCTTCAGTAATGATTGGGAAATAATCAGAATATTTACCCATTATGTGATCAATGTATAAGCTGTGACCTAGTGAGCACGTGGCATTGTGCTGAGGATACATTACTAAACATCCTTCCTTTGAGGGCCACCAGCCAGCACTTTGGGCAGCTGGTGGCTCTCAAACCCGACTGCAGTTCGCAGCCCAGGTCCTCAGTAATGATTGGGAAATAATCAGAAATTCTGAATAGTTACCCATTATGTGATCAATGTATAAGTTGTGACCTAGTGAGCACGTGGCATTGTGCTGAGTATACGTTACTAAACGTCCTTCCTTTGAGGGCCACCAGCCAGCACTTTGGGCAGCTGGTGGCTCTCAAACCTGACTGCAGTTCGCAGCCCGGGTCCTTGGTAATGATTGGGAAATAATCAGAAAAAGTTACCCATTATGTGATCAATGTATAAGCTGTGACCTAGTGAGCATTGTGCTGAGGATACGTTACTAAACGTCCTTCCTTTGAGGGCCACCAGCCAGCACTTTGGGCAGCTCGTGGCTCTCAAACCTGACTGCAGTTCGCAGCCCGGGTCCTCGGTAATGATTGGGAAATAATCAGAAAAAGTTACCCATTATGTGATCAATGTATAAGCTGTGACCTAGTGAGCATTGTGCTGAGGATACGTTACTAAACGTCCTTCCTTTGAGGGCCACCAGCCAGCACTTTGGGCAGCTGGTGGCTCTCAAACCCGACAGCAGTTCGCAGCCCAGGTCCTCAGTAATGATTTGGAAATAATCAGAAATTCAGAATAGTTACCCATTATGTGAGCAATGTCTAAGCTGTGACCTAGTGAGCACGTGGCACTGTGCTGAGGATACGTTACTATACGTCCTTCCTTTGAGGGCCACCAGCCAGCACTTTGGGCAGCTGGTGGCTCTCAAACCCAACAGCAGTTCGCAGCCCAGGTCTTCAGTAATGATTGGGAAATAATCAGAATATTTACCCATTATGTGATCAATGTATAAGCTGTGACCTAGTGAGCACGTGGCATTGTGCTGAGGATACATTACTAAACGTCCTTCCTTTGAGGGCCACCAGCCAGCACTTTGGGCAGCTGGTGGCTCTCAAACCCGACAGCAGTTTGCAGCCCGGGTCCTCAGTAATGATTGGGAAATAATCAGAATATTTACCCATTATGTGATCAATGTATAAGCTGTGACCTAGTGAGCACGTGGCATTGTGCTGAGGATACATTACTAAACGTCCCTCCTTTGAGGGCCACCAGCCAGCACTTTGGGCAGCTGGTGGCTCTCAAACTTGGCTTGCCAGTCGCAGCTCAGGTTCTCAGTAATGATTGGGAAATAATTGGCTGCTTAGCAATGTGTTCAATATATCAGCTGTGACATAGTGATTACATGTAGGTTGGAGGCTTCATTAACATAATAAGCCTCAAGCCTGCGGATGGTACTACCTGAGTGTGGCAGTGCTCATCACTGTAACTGTCAAATACAATTACAGTATTAAAATAAGAAAACATTTAATTTCCTAGCCCATCTTGGGAGTGAGAAATAAAGGGTGGCTACACTCCCTAGCCCATCTTGTGAATGAGAAAGAGAGGGTGGCTACACTCCCTAGCCCATCTTGTGAATGAGAAAGAGAGGGTGGCTACACTCTTACAGTGGAATCATGGAGAATGAACGTAGCCACCTTGTAACGGGAAGTCAGATCACAACAGCAAAAATAAAGGTAAAATAAAAATGAAATAATAAAACGAAATAATATTACAATAAATAAATATAACTGTACTGTAACTGTCAAATACAATTACAGTATTAAAAAAAAGGATAATTTATTTTCCTAGTCCATCTTGGCAGTAAAAAGGGAGGGTGGCTACACTCCCTAGTCCATCGTATGAGTGAGAACAGGAGGGTGACTACACTCCCTAGCCAATCTTGGGAATGAGAAAGAGAGGGTGGCTACACTCTTACTTATGGTGGAAACATGGAGAATGAACGTAGCCACCTTGTAACGGGAAGTCAGATCACAACAGCAAAAATAAAGGTAAAATGAAATATGAAACAATAAAACAAAATAATAATACAATAAATAAATATAACTGTACTGTAGCTGTCAAATACAATTACAGTATTAAAATAAAAATAATTTATTTTTCTAGTCCATCTTGGCAGTGAAAAAGAGAGGGTGGCTACACTCCCTAGTCCATCTTATGAGTGAGAATGGGAGGGTGACTATACTCCCTAGCCAATCTTGGGAATGAGAAAGAGAGGGTGGCTACACTCTTACTTACGGTGGAATCATGGAGAACGTAGCCACCTTGTAATGGGAAGTCAGATCACAACAGCAACAATAAAAGGTAATATAAAAATAAAATATGAAATAATAACAATAAATGATAATAAAATAAATAAATAAATATAAGAAAGAAATATGAAATAATAAAATAAAAATATGAAATAATAAAAAAACGAATAAAATATAAAAATAAATAATAATAAAATAAATATAAAATAAAAATGAAATAATAAAAAAAATAATAATACAATAAAAATAGGAAATGATAAAAAATAAAATATAAAATAAATAACAATACAATAAAAATAGGAAATGATAAAAAAATAAAATATAAAATAAATCATAATACAATAAAAATAGGAAATGATAAAAAAATAAAATATAAAATAAATAATAATACAATAAAAATAGGAAATGATAAAAAATAAAATATAAAATAAATAATAATAAAATAAATATGAAATAATAAAAAATGTGAAATAATAAAATGAAATAATAAAAGAAATATAAATAAAAAAAGAAATAATAAAAAAATGAAATAATAAAAAAATGAAATTAAATATATGATAAATAATAATAAAATAAATATGAAATAAAAATAAAGGCAATAGAAAGGACTTGTATTAAGAAAAGACACTTGCATAGAATATATTTTATCACCCAGCGAATCCAGCGCATCAAGTTTGAGGACCCCAGTTATAAATTGAAAAAAAAATTGTATTGAAGTCTAATAAAGAATTATGAATAAAAAAAGGAAAAAAGGATATAATATTATAAAAGCAGAGAAGGTTAAGGGTGAAAACAGAGGGAAAGGGTCCAAGAAGTGGATTTTTCTTGGAGTGAGATCGGGTTTATCTCTGGTCGGGGTATTTTGTGTTCTGAGGATGTTTGTAGAACCTTCTGCATGTTTGTATTGGAAGGAAATCTCCTTTCATCTCTCGTAGTAAAGGTTTTTATTCCCGATAGATTTAATCGGAATAGAAGAATAAATATTCCCCGGTGCCTAATGGTGTGAAATGCGTACAACAAACGCGGTTGCAGGTTTTGCTGGCGACAGGAAGCTCAGTGATATCTCTATATATAGACAATATAAAGCTAATGGGGTTCAAGTTGGATAGTTCAGCACCACACCTTTGAATGATATATAAAGCGAACAAAAAGATGAATGGATGGGATTTAACCTTTGCCCTCAGAATAAACTCTCAAACAAATTGATAAAAAAAAAAAAGATTTTTATTGTACATTCATAATAAAATATCTTCGGGTGTTTCCCCTTAAAGACAATGGTAAGGCTAAGACCGATGTGTAACCATGGAGGAGGTTTACACTCCCCGACGCGTTTCGCAGTCTTTGCTTCCTCAGGGGTCCGTGGGGTGCACTGAATATGGCTGCTGGGG
This sequence comes from Lithobates sylvaticus, assembly GCA_028564925.1. Classification (NCBI taxonomy): domain Eukaryota; kingdom Metazoa; phylum Chordata; class Amphibia; order Anura; family Ranidae; genus Lithobates; species Lithobates sylvaticus. Next base: position 7,234,078 of record CM053033.1, on the reverse strand, counting down.
AAGAAAAATAGCATATAATAAAAAATGTATATAAATCATTCCAAAGACCATAAATATATATAATCAAAATAATAATCGTAATAATAATATTAATGGTGGTAGTAGTTGCAATAGTAATAGAAGTAGTATTATTAATAATTATTATAAATATTAAAAAATAATAGGTATAAAAATTATATGTTTGATAGTAATAATACAAATAATAATAGTAATATTAATAATAATATAAATAAAAAAGATTCATAATTATAGTAGAAATAAAAATAAATTTTAAAAATAATAGTAGTAATAATAATAATACAAATAGTATTAATTATATATAACAAATAGTAATACAAAATAATAATAATGGTGGTAGTAGTTGTAATAGTAGTAGTAGTAATAATAATAATACAAATATAAAAAATAATAATTCTAAAATTATATTTGTGATAGTAATAATAAATATAATAATATTAATAATAATATAAATTAAAAAAGTAATAATTATAGTACAGATAATAGTAGTAATTATAATAATAAATAATAGTAAGACAAAATAATTATATTAAAAAATAGTAATTAAAAATAATAATAGTAATGATAATAGTGGTTATAGTAGTTGTAATAATAATAATAGCAGTAGTAATAATAATAATAATAATAATAAAAATATAAAAGAAAATTATAAAAATTATATTTGCAATAGTAATAATAAAAATAATAATAGTATTATTAATAAAATTAAAAAAGTGTAATAATTATAGTAAAATAATAATTTAATATAAAATAATAATAAAAAATAAAAAGAATAATAGTGATAATAATAACGGTGGTAGTAGTTGTAATAATACTAATAAAAACATACAAAAATAATGCATGTAAAAATGATATTCGGAATCATAATAATTTAAAAATATTTATTTATTACAGGTACTTATATAGCGCTGACAATTTATGCAGTATATATATATATATATTGTAGTAAATCATAATAATAATAATAATACATTTTGGGTTATTATCTACTTTTAACTCACAGTAGATATTTCCCTCCCCCTCATATATATATATATATATATATATACAGCCTATCCCCCCCCCCCCCCCAGTAGTGCAGACCCCCCAGGAAATGGAAGGTCAGGCGGGGTCACACCGTGTAATGAGCCCACATCTGCCTGTCAGGAGTCATTACCCCCCCCCCCCACTATAACAGAAGATGATTGGCCGGCTGGTAATGAGATTAGAAGATTAGAATTGGAGGAAATTGAGGCGACCGTTTCCCATCGATGATCCCTCATCCGCCCCCCAGGAGGCGCCCCGCCTGCTCACCACATTCCATCCATTGGTTCCAATCTCTTGTATGTCATTTCCTCCTTCATAGTTTGGAATTATGGGATGTCTCCGGGTCTCTTTAAAGAAGTGAAGGACGAGGATTTCTCAGGGGTGACCATGGAAATGGTATAAAGAAACACGATCTCTTTTCTGGCTTTATTCTCTGCAGATCGAATGTTATTCATGAAAAAGAAAAACAGTGTGAATGGAGAAAATGCTACATTATGGCCACTAGATGGCGCTGACTATCATAAGAAGTAAGTGAGATCCTCACCTCCATCTACTGGCCAGAAGGTGGTATTTCCTTCATTCTTTTTATTTCTTTTTTTAAAATTAATAACATTCGATCTGCAGAGAATAAAGCCTCAGAACATTCAATTTTGCCCGATTCACACAGAATGATTTACATGCCAACAAATAGATAAAAAAAAATGAAATTGAAAAACAGAAGACCCCTCATCACATCAGAGCCCCTCATTTATATCAGAGCCCCCCCATTTATATCAGAGCCCCCCATTCATATCAGAGCCCCCCCCAGTCATATCAGAGCCCCCTCCATTCATATCAGAGCCCCCTCCATTCATATCAGAGCCCCCCCATTCATATCAGAGCCCCCCATTTATATCAGAGCCCCCCCATTTATATCAGAGCCCCCCCATTGATATCAGAGCCCCCCCCATTCATATCAGAGCCCCCATTCATATCAGAGCCCCTCATTTATATCAGAGCCCCCCCCCCCCCCCATTTATATCAGAGCCCCCCATTTATATCAGAGCCCCCCATTCATATCAGAGCCCCCCCATTTATATCAGAGCCCCCCATTTATATCAGAGCCCCCCTTTCATATCAAAGCCCCCATTCATATCAGAGCCCCCCTATTTATATCAGAGCCCCCCCCATTTATATCAGAGCCCCCCTTTCATATCAGAGCCCCCCTATTTATATCAGAGCCCCCCCCCATTTATATCAGAGCCCCCCATTCATATCAGAGCCCCCCTATTTATATCAGAGCCCCCCCCCCATTTATATCAGAGCCCCCCTTTCATATCAGAGCCCCCATTCATATCAGAGCCCCCTATTTATATCAGAGCCCCCCTATTTATATCAGAGCCCCCCTATTTATATCAGAGCCCCCCTTTCATATCAGAGCCCCCCTATTTATATCAGAGCCCCCCCCCCATTTATATCAGAGCCCCCCTATTTATATCAGAGCCCCCCCCCCATTTATATCAGAGCCCCCCATTCATATCAGAGCCCCCCTATTTATATCAGAGCCCCCCCCCCCCATTTATATCAGAGCCCCCCATTCATATCAGAGCCCCCTTTCATATCAGAGCCCCCATTCATATCAGAGCCCCCCTATTTATATCAGAGCCCCCCTATTTATATCAGAGCCCCCCCCCCCCCATTTATATCAGAGCCCCCCATTCATATCAGAGCCCCCCATTCACATCAGTGTCCCTTTCTTTTTCATATCAGACTCCCCCCTTTTAAATCAGAGTCACGCCTTTCACATCAGAAGCCAACAACATAGTGAAGCTAAATCACTGCTGGGAGGGGGAGCAGAGTGAGTGAAGCTAAGTCACTGCTGGGAGAGGGAGCAGAGTGAAGCTAAGTCACTGCTGGGAGGGGGAGCAGAGTGAAGCTAAGTCACTGCTGGGAGAGGGAGCAGAGTGAAGCTAAGTCACTTCTGGGAGTGGAAGCAAGATGAAGCTAAGTATAATAATAATAATAAAAATAATATTGATGATAATAATAATAAAAAAAAAATAATAATATTAATGATAAAAAAAATAAGATTACCATGATAATAATAAAATAATATTAATGATGATAATAGTAAAAATAATGATGATAAAAAATAATATTAATGATAATTATAATATTAATAATAATAAAAAATAATAATATTAATGATAAAAAAAAGAAGTTTACCATGATAATAATAAAATAATATTAATGATGATAATAGTAAAAATAATGATGATAAAAAATAATATTAATGATAATTATAATATTAATACTAATAAAAAATAATAATATTAATGATAAAAAAAATAAGATTACCATGATAATAATATAATAATTTTAATGATGATAATAGTAAAAATAATGATGATAAAAAATAATATTAATGATAATAATAATATTATTAATTAAAAAAAAATAATAATATTAATGATAAAAAAAAAGTTTACCATGATAATAATAAAATAATATTAATGATGATAATAGTAAAAATAATGATGATAAAAAATAATATTAATGATAATTATAATATTAATAATAATAAAAAAAATAATAATATTAATGATAAAAAAATAAGATTACCATGATAAAAATAATAATAATAATAAAATAATAATGGTAATAATAATATTAATGATAATAAAAGTATTAGAAAATAAATTAATGCAATCTGCCAATAATAATAATAATAATATTAATAATAATAAAAGCTAAATAGATATTAGAATTTTACCAATTGATGTAGCCAGTAAAAACAAAACAAAAAAAAAACAACAAAAATAAAATTTAATGCGTTACAAATGTGCCTTATTTTCTGTGCGTTTCTATGCACGTCGTGGTGTGAATGAGCCCCACTGATTGGGTCTTCATGTACTTTGTACCCGGTCGGTAGACGGTCTGTCGCCGCGCACACACACAGTGCGTTTTACTGCGTGCGATCCAGCAGCCGCCAAGTAATCGCACACGACTTTGCACTGGTCTCCGGTTACTTGCGGAGCGCTCTGGCAGTGAACGGGTTAATAAAAACACTCTCCCTTTTTTTTTTTTTTTTTTTCCTCCCACCCGATGGGCCGTCCCAGGGCTGCATGGAACATTTGTTCTTGGAGGAAGGGAGTGAGGTCAGCAGGGCCAGATGCTGCTATTAGCAGGCGATGTGTAGGAGAGTCACCAACTTCCCCTGTATGTTCCCTCTCTGCCCCCCCACAGAGGGGTACATGTGTGCGCCCCAATGAATAGGATCAGGACTAAGAGGGCAAAGAATGGTAAGACCCCCCCCCCCCCCCCCCCCCCCCCACCACCACCCTGCTTCTCTGTGTCATTGATTCCTGGCGTGCCTTAACTGTCATTCTAACCAATTTCCTCCAACTGTTTGTTCTTTTGTATCATTTTGTATCATTGTTTATCCTCTTTTGTTACTTTTTGTGTGTTGTTTTTTAGCATGTTTTATAATGCAGATCGGATAAATGCTCTCACACCCGGATAAGAAGGATCCTTCATTTCTAATCAGTGACAGTTATTTTTCAGCTGAGTCCATTCAGATTTATAACTTGCAACCATGTGGCTAAAATAACCATCTTGTGTTTTAGAAATGTGAGTTTTTGGCGTAGTCTGGGCGATATTTAAGGAGTGTATATGGTGGCATTGCCCTTCCTTGGGGGGGCCCTGTAGATCTATGCATTTTGTGCGTTTGCAGGACTATTCCTATACAATGTGGCACCCCCCCCCCCCCCCCCCCCGCACCCCCCCCCCCCCCCCCCCCCCCCTGCCATAGTAGGGGCAAGAAGGGTCGGCGCTGCGCGTTACACGCCGTACGTTGCTGTGCGCAGATGTTAGCGTGAAACCTTTTTGGATAGGTTTTGATTTTTATATTTTTGGGAGAGGGAGCAGAGTGAGTGAGTGAAGCTAAGATGTATGCATTTTGTGCGTTTGCAGGACTATTCCTTGGCACCCCCCCCCCCCCCCCCGCCATAGTAGGGGCAAGCAGGGTCGGCGCTGCACGTTGCACGCCGTACGTTGCTGTGCGCAGATGTTAGCGTGAAACCTTTTGGATAGGTTTTTATTTTTATAATTTTTTTTTTTTTTTTTGGATCGGTTTTGCTGCAGCTGCAAAGCATCTTGACCGCGGCACCTCCCAGTTTAAGAGGTGCGGGCGGTAAAAATTTTTTTATTATTAACGTATTTATTTATTTATTTTTTTTTGCTGTCCAAAAGCCTAGATTCGCATGTCTACTGAAATAAATTTGTTCGATGACAGTCGATTTTGTGATGTGGCTTAAAAAAAAAAAAAAAAAAAAAGGGGGGGGGGGGGGGGTGTGTGTGTTTACTGCAGTGCAAATTTAAATTTTCCATAGTAGACCTCAATGGAAACCGCAGTGAAATCGCATCTTGTTGCGAATACAACCAATAGAGGCCGAAAAAAAAAAAAAAAAAAAATTGCAGCTGCGCCCAATCCCCATCTGGAATCGCATAAAATTTTGCAATCGCACTGTCTTAGGCTCGGTTCACATTTATGCGAATCTGATGCGGTTTTTAAAACCGTATAAGGTGAATGGGACCGGCTTTCAATGGTTCACACATGTCCGGGGCGGCCGCGGTCCGTTTCTGATAAAGGGCCCTGTGCGATTTTTATTTATTTATTTTTTGTTGTTGTCTGGTTTAAGTGCGAATTCAAGTAAAAATTTGCACCTCAATCGGTGTACAAAATCGCACTGCAGACTCCGGACTGCAAACCGCAGCTTGACATGCGTGAACCCAGCCTTAAGTACAAATTGCGCACCAAAATCGCACCGCGTTCACTCTGAAAACCAACACAAATTTGCATGTAAATCGCACACCGCATCGGTGTAAACGCAGCTTTAATGACTCCACACTGCGCACTTTTTTTATTTTGCTGTCTGGGGGGTTTATTAGGCCCCTTATAGACAGGTGGCAAAGGGGCAGTAAAAGCAGGCGATCTGTGTGTTTTGCCTACCATGTCAGCCAGTAGGGTGATGCACACGCTGCCAACATGGCAAATTTTAACTCCGCATGCTGAGTCTGACAGGCGGCGCTGCCTGTCAGACTCGCCCATTGAGGTCAGTGGCACTGCGCTGCAGTTGTTGTTGTTCAGGATTTATATGGCGGCAACAGTTTGCGCATCGCTTTACGATATTAGACCTGGCTCACGCCGAATGCGGCTTGGAAATCTCGCAACTTCACTTAAAGTCGCACAATTTCTAAGCTGCGTGTCAGTGCGACTTGGCTGGCATCTGTGCGACTTAATGCACAGACATCTCTGCAAGTCGCACATGAAATCGCCAAAAGTAGTGCAGGAGCGAGTACTTTGAAATCGGAGGCGTCTTGGAAGCCCCCTCATGGGCGTCTTGGCACCCACGGCCGTGCCCTCGGGGGGGGGGGGGCATCTTGGGAACCATTGCCATGCCCCAGGGGGCCTCTTGGGAACTGCCCTCGGGAGTGTCTTGGGATTCACAGCCGTGCCCTCAGGGGGCGTCTTGGGAACCGCCCTCAGGGAGCGTCTTGGGATCTACGGCCGTGCCCTCGGGGAACCGCTGCCGTGCCCTCAGGGGGCGTCTTGGGAACCGCCCTCATGGGCGTCTTGGGAACCGCCCTCATGGGCGTCTTGGCACCCACGGCCGTGCCCTCGGGGGGGGGGGGGCGTCTTGGGAACCGTTGCCGTGCCCACGGGGGCGTCTTGGGAACCGTTGCCGTGCCCACGGGGGCGTCTTGGGAACCGTTGCCGTGCCCACAGGGGCGTCTTGGGAACTGCCCTCGGGAGTGTCTTGGGATTCACAGCCATGCCCTCAGGGGGGGGGGGGGTCTTGGGAACCGCTGCCGTGCCCCCAGGGGGCGTCTTGGGATCTGCGGCCGTGCCCTCGGGGGAGCGTCTTAGAAACCATCGCAGGGGGCGTCTTGGGATCCAGGGCCGTGCCCTGGGGGGGGGGGGGCGCGTCTTGGGATCTGCGGCCGTGCCCTCGTGGGGGGAGGCGTCTTGGGATCTGCGACCGTGCCCTCATGGGGGAAGGTGTCTTGGGATCTGCGGCCGTTCCCTCGGGGGGGGGGGGGCGTCTTGGGATCTGCGGTTGTGCCCTGGTGGGGGGCGTCTTGGGATCTGCGGCCGTGCCCTCGTGGGGGGAGGCGTCTTGGGATCTGCGGTTGTGCCCTCGTGGGGGGAGGCGTCTTGGGATCTGCGGTTGTGCCCTCGTGGGGGGGGGGCGTCTTGGGATCTGCGGCCGTGCCCTCGTGGGGGGAGGTGTCTTGGGATCTGCGGTTGTGCCCTCGGGGGGGGGGGGGCGTCTTGGGATCTGCGGTTGTGCCCTCGGGGGGGGGGCGTGTTGGGATCTGCGGCTGTGCCCTCGGGGGGGGGGGTATTTTGGGATCTGCGGTTGTGCCCTCGGGGGGGGGGGGGGGGGGGCGTGTTGGGATCTGCGGCTGTGCCCTCGGGGGGGGGGGGGGGTATTTTGGGATCTGCGGTTGTGCCCTCGGGGGGGGGGGGCGTCTTGGGATCTGCGGCCGTTGCCCACGGGGGGGGGGGGGCATCTTGGGATCTGCGGCCGTGTGCCCTTGGGGGGGGGGGGGGTGGGGGGGTCTGGGATCTGGGGGGGGGGGGCCGTCGGGGGGGGGGGGGTGTCTTGGGTTCTGCGGCTGTGCCCTCGGGGGGGGGGGATGCGGGTGGGGGGGGGGTTCTGCGGCGGGGCCCTCGGGGGGGGGGGGGGGTCTTGGGATCTGCGGTTGTGCACTCGGGGGGGGGGGGGCGTCTTGGGATCTGCGGCTGTGCCCTCGGGGGGGGGGGGGGGTCTTGGGATCTGCGGTTGTGCCTGGGGGGGGGGTGCCTGGGATCGGCGGGGGGGGCCTGGGGGGGGGGGGTGGGGGGGGGTGGGGGGGGCATCTTGGGATCTGCGGCCATGCCCTCGGGGGGGGGGGGCGTCTTGGGATCTGCGGCCGTGCCCTCGGGGGGGGGGCGGCGTCTTGGGATCTGCGGCCGTGCCCTGGGGGGGGGGGGGGCGTCTTGGGATCTGCGGCCGTGCCCTCGGGGGGGGGGGGGGGGGGCGTCTTGGGATCTGCGGCCGTGCCCTCGGGGGGGGGGGGGGGCGTCTTGGGATCTGCGGCCGTGCCCGGGGGGGGGGGGCGTCTTGGGATCTGCGCCGTGCCCTCGGGGGGCGGGGGCGTCTTGGGATCTGCGGTTGTGCCCTCGGGGGGGGGGGCGTCTTGGGACCTGCAGCTGTGCCCTCGGGGGGGGGGGGGGGGCGTCTTGGGATCAGCTTATAAAATGCTAGCCAACTGACTCGAATGCTACAAGCGCATGTTAAAGTCTACGACTTACGACTGAGCCCCCTGCCACCCCCAAGCCCGGGTTTGATGCTTCTACCAATCCTTCCCATCCAGATGCTAATTTTTTAAAAATTATATATATCTATATCTTATAATATAATTTCTCTTTGGCGACAGCTGGAACTTTGAGTCTCCTTTTTTTTATAATTGTCCCACCAGATGGATTCTCCTCCTGACACCAGGAAATGGCAGCCCCGGCATTGTGAAGCGGTGACATATTTTTCCAAAATGTCACCGTTTAACCCTGCGCGGTGTGCCGCCCTGCAAAATCTGAACTTGTGGAATAATCGAGCCCTGTCGGCTTTTTTTTTTTTTTTTTTGCTCGGGTGGAGAATGTCGAATTTTCTCCGGCCGGGCTCAGACAGAGATGTTAGTGTGGAGATTTATTTCTGGAGCGAAGAAATGCTTATGGTTTCCATAAATCCGCCTTTTTTTTTTTTTCCTGAGTTATGTTATAGCAGGAAATGCTTGTGCAGGAGCGGAATAGTTGCCAGTACTTAACATTTTCCCTTTAGGGAGCTCCCACCCCCCCAGCTCCCACCCCCCCTCTCCGGCCAGTAAGAAGTTTGCATAGAAAATAACGACCGTCCTAAACGCTTTTCTACCAGAATCCAGGAATCTGGGATCTGTTGGAGCGTTTTTCTGTGGACTTGGTGGAGGATGTGGACAGGATGTATGGTATAGATTTGCAGCGGAGGAGGTGGCAGGATATGGCTGCCAAGTCATTCATTTCTTCTCGTGTTCAGTTGACATAAGGGCAAGCAATGCTCTCTTTAGAAAAGCCAATCGCAAGTGAAGGAAATTTTAAAGGGGGGGGGGGGGGGGGGGGATAAAATCCTTATGACTTGGGTAACATTCACTTCGCAAAGTGAAACCGCTTCTACGCCTTTAGTAAATCAACCCCATTGAGGTGCCATATTGTGGAACTTCATGGCAAATGGAAGGTATGCTTTTCTGCCAGCCTCAAGCCCCACAACACAAATATAGCCCCCTTCCCACTCAGCCTCCCTAAGGTTTCAGGATGCACAGGTGATGTCAACTGCTGCCCTTGCCTTCTATGCTTCCGGGAGGCACAGGTGATGGCATCCTCTTCCTGGGCTCCAAAGCTTCTAGGAAGCATTATGAGGTCAACCATTACCTTGGCATTTAATGCTTCCAGGAGGCATGGGTGACGTCAACCTCTGCCCTGGCCTTCGCTTCCAGGCGGCCCTGGTGACATCAACCTCTGCCGTGGCCTTTAATATCGCAAGGAGGCACGGGTGACGTCAACCTCTGCCCTGGCCTTCAATGTTGCCAGGAGGCACGGGTGACGTCAATTGCTGCTTTTGCCTTCTACACTTCCGGGAGGCACAGGTGATGGCGTCCTCTTCCTGGGCTCCAAAGCTTCTGGGAAGCATGGGTGAGGTCAACCATTGCCTTGGCATTTAATGCTTTCAGGAGACACGGGTGACGTCAACCTCTGCCCTGGCCTTCGACACTTCCAGGAGGCACGGGTGACGTCAACCTCTGCCCTGGCCTTCGACACTTCCAGGAGGCACGGGTGACGTCAACCTCTGCCCTGGCCTTTGACACTTCCAGGAGGCACGGGTGACGTCAACCTCTGCCCTGGCCTTTGACACTTCCAGGAGGCACGGGTGACGTCAACCTCTGCCCTGGCCTTCGACGCTTCCAGGAGGCACGGGTGACGTCAACCTCTGCCCTGGCCTTCGACGCTTCCAGGAGGCACGGGTGATGTCAACCTCTGCCCTGGCCTTCGACGCTTCCAGGAAGCACTGGTAACGTCAACCTCTGCCCTGGCCTTCGCTTCTAGGCGGCACTGGTGACGTCAACCTCTGCCGTGGCCTTTAATATTGCAAGGAGTCATGGGTGACGTCAACCTCTGCCCTGGCCTTTGCTTTCAGGCGGCCCTGGTGACGTCAACCTCTGCCGTGGCCTTCAATGCTTACAGGAGGCACAAGTGATGTCAACCGCTGCCCTGGCCTTAAATGTTGCCATTGCCCAACCCACCCAACGCTTTCGGGAGGTATGGGTGATGCCAACCTCTACCCTGGCCTCTGACACTAATGGGAGGCTTGGGTGTTGTTGAAGTCTTCTTGGGCCTCCTAGCCCTTCCGGGAGGCACAGGTGATGTCAACTGCTGCCCAGGCCTCCAACGCTTCCAGCAAGCACCGGCGATATCATCCTCTGTCTTGGCCTCCCAATGCTTCCAGGAGACACTGGTGATGTCAACCTCTGCCCTGGCCCCCAGCACTTTTGGGATGCAAGGGTGTTTGTTTTTCAACCTCTGTCCTGGCCTCCTAGTGCTTCTGGAAGGCACAGATGACGTCAACCTCTGCCCAGCTTCCCAACGTTTTTGGGACGCATTGGTGGCATTACTGGACCTCCTGTCAGAGCTGGGAGCTCAAAGTCTTATGAAAATGCAAGCGTGCATTCTTGGAGGATTTTTGAACCTCCAGCTCTGTCAGGAGACCAGGTGACCTCATCCAAGCATTGGAAGTCAGGGCTATGTAAGTTTAGTAGTAATCCATCACAGGGAAACTGTATCAGAGTTGATTTCCGGGAGGTTCCTTGCAACCATTACTAGTCCACTCACCGACCTCCACAGTATCACTATGTCCTTTATGTGTGGAGGTCAGAGGGTGGAACCAATGAGGCATTGACACTCCTGGAAGTGTCAGTTTCCCTGAGGACTTTACATAAAGATTTCTCGTGAACCAGGGGGGGCGTGTGTCCAGAGGGAAAGATAAATATGTCCGATCTTCCAGCTATTACTGGTGATTTTTAGACATTCTGACAGTCACTTAAATAAAATGAAAATATTCTGGCCCATCCTGACCCCCGTTGTCCTAGTTTTGTTGCATTAACGCACGTGCGTTACGTTGAGGCATCTTGTGAAACGAATGGCTGTCTGTGCACCAAAATTGCCGAAAAAGTGGCCATGCTCCATTTTTGGCAATGCATCACACCACGATGCTATGGTAGTGCGTTTACCGCGCGTTGTGGAAGGTGCTGCCATGCGTGTGGTTTGGAGCTGCTTTTGCCTATAAAATGAATGGCGCCTCGATGCGCCGACCCACCTAACGTGCGCAATCCTGCAACATGCTGCAGCAGAAAAGTGAGTCAACCCTTAGATTTTGAGATTTTTGATTAGAGGTTGCATGTTCGACACAAGGCATAGTCAAGCGAATGTAAGGGTCACACCTAACGTCTTGCGGACGAACATTTCTGCAGGTTTTTTTTTTTTTTTTTTTTTGCTTTACACGCTTGGGGGAGGCCTATTCCTTTCAGTGTGTGTGTATATGTGTATATATATATATATATATATATATATAATTAGAAAGGAATAGGCCCCCTCCTCAAGCGTGTAAAGCAAAAAAAAAACATAACAATGTGCAAAAAAATAAAACCTGCAGAAACGTGCGTCCGCAAGACGTCGTTAGGTGTGACCCTACCCTCACATTCACTTGAATATGCCTTGTCACTTGACTTCCTGTTTGTAGGGGGACAACACTCCTGTCCCCACCTTGCACTCTGCTATAGTCACCCTTCAGATGGAGACGTTGGTGTGCCGTAACGCATGTGCACCAGAGCTGTGATACCTTTTTGTTCTGTTCTATATCAGTACTACTGTAAACCCCCCCCATGGTAGAGGTGTGTTTCAGCCCTTAAATTTATTTTTCTCTTCTTCTTTTTTTTTTTTTTTTTTTTATTTATTCCCTGGTGATCCTGCCATTAAGGTCCCTGTTTGGTCACTTCCTGTTATAGGGTGCCAACGCTCTTTCCCCGTCTCCAGTTGTGCTCCTGCGTTGCCACGTGGGCTTCAGATGTGTGACTACTGGTGCCCATTTCGGCACACATTACACAGACACGGGTCCACTGTTGTCGCCATCAAGAAACCCGACCTGAGACGCCATTTAACCATCACTGGTGTGCCTGGAAGTGGTTGCAAAGTGGTGGCATGAGATCAGCAGCAATGAGATGCAACGAGTAATAAAGAAGTGACCATTGTTAATAATAGGCAGAGTACACTAAATGTCATCCCAGTTAGTTTATATTGTTTAGATGGGATGGAATTCAACTGACTCCCCCCCCCCCCTCCTGTTTCCTCTACCCCAGTTATTTGTTGTTTTCCAATAATAAATGGCGCTGGGCTCCAGTACTTCTCATCTAGAGGACTTATCAGGGACATTTCAAAGACGAGGTTAATGAGAGAGGTGTTTTTTCTTGGAGCCGGGGTCTCCACCCTTGGTGACCCCACTTTTCGGCCTCCTCCAGTCGGAATGTTCCCTGGGCAGCGGAGCACAGGGCTGAGCCTGTGTAGGGGTTAATTGCATGACATACTCCACTGCAGAGGCGGCTGGCATGTTTGGAGAGAGTAGAAAGGACCCTGTTATGTGTTCAATGTGTGGGATCACATCCCACCCCAGGCACCGTCTGTGCCCCCTGGGGGTGAGCAGGGAGTGTCTTATGTCAGCCTGGGAAATAAGGAGGCAATTGTCAGGCAATCACACCCCACCATCAAGACGGAACGGTTAACCCTTTTCATCTTGTAGAACCATTATGAATGCTTCATTAACAAGTTGCTACTGGAGGCTGGTTGGTACCAGTGTTGGTACTTTACCGACCTCACAGAGCGACTCTGCAGTCTGGATGTATGACGAAAAACAAAAGGTGTCAACGCTCTGGAACAAACAGGTAAATATGAATAACTACTAGATATACCATGACCTGGATCTAGGAGATGTAACTACTACTAGATATACCATGACCTGCATCTAGGAGATGTAACTACTACTAGATATACCATGACCTGGATCTAGGAGATGTAACTACTGCTAGATATACCATGACCTGGATCTAGAAGACGTAACTACTGCTAGATATACCATGACCTGGATCTAGGAGATGTAACTACTGCTAGATATACCATGACCTGGATCTAGGAGAAGTAACCTGCACCAGGCAGACCAGGACTTGGATCTAGGAGAAGTAACTGCCACCATGTATATCATAATCTGGATCTAGGAGATGGAACGTCTACTAGATAAACCATGATCTGGATCTAGGAAACGTAACTGCCACCAGGTAGACCATGACCTGGATTTAGGAGACGTAACTGCCACCAGGTAGACCATGACCTGGATTTAGGAGACGTAACTGCCACCAGGTAGACCATGACCTGGATTTAGGAGACGTAACTGCCACCAGGTAGACCATGACCTGGATTTAGGAGACGTAACTGCCACCAGGTAGACCATGACCTGGATTTAGGAGACGTAACTGCCACCAGGTAGACCATGACCTGGATTTAGGAGACGTAACTGCCACCAGGTAGACCATGACCTGGATTTAGGAGACGTAACTGCCACCAGGTAGACCATGACCTGGATTTAGGAGACGTAACTGCCACCAGGTAGACCATGACCTGGATTTAGGAGACGTAACTGCCACCAGGTAGACCATGACCTGGATTTAGGAGACGTAACTGCCACCAGGTAGACCATGACCTGGATTTAGGAGACGTAACTGCCACCAGGTAGACCATGACCTGGATTTAGGAGACGTAACTGCCACCAGGTAGACCATGACCTGGATTTAGGAGACGTAACTGCCACCAGGTAGACCATGACCTGGATTTAGGAGACGTAACTGCCACCAGGTAGACCATGACCTGGATTTAGGAGACGTAACTGCCACCAGGTAGACCATGACCTGGATTTAGGAGACGTAACTGCCACCAGGTAGACCATGACCTGGATTTAGGAGACGTAACTGCCACCAGGTAGACCATGACCTGGATTTAGGAGACGTAACTGCCACCAGGTAGACCATGACCTGGATTTAGGAGACGTAACTGCCACCAGGTAGACCATGACCTGGATTTAGGAGACGTAACTGCCACCAGGTAGACCATGACCTGGATTTAGGAGACGTAGTTGCCACCAGGTAGACCATGACCTGGATTTAGGAGACGTAACTGCCACCAGGTAGACCATGACCTGGATTTAGGAGACGTAACTGCCACCAGGTAGACCATGACCTGGATTTAGGAGACGTAGTTGCCACCAGGTAGACCATGACCTGGATTTAGGAAACGTACCTGCCACCAGGTAGACCATGACCTGGATAAATGAGAACCACCTCAGACATATGTCTGAGATGTGAGTTGCCAGATTGGACTGTTATCGATTGTTTAAATAGCTTTTGGTTGAACTATGGTTTTACTATACGTGTGTAATGTCCCTTCCTCCCAGTTGAGTTGGTCCAAGGATGGCTGCTCCAGATTGGGGGGGGGGGGCCTTTATCAAGCATGTTCCTGATGCCATGACGCAGCCTGTGTCAACAGGCAGCTAGGGAGGACTATATGGGCACACTTGGAACTATGAAACTTGTAGTCTTGTAGGAAGGGGGGGTCAGTGGGATTGATGCGTGTGTGTGAGCTCCCCTAATGGACACCTAGGGAAGTGGCACAGGAACCCAAAGGCTGCAGCGGGGAAGGCAATAAATTCCAAGTGTTTGAGGACCTACTGTCCTCTGCTCAGCCCTGTGCATTCAGATGTACTTGCATGTTATAAAGCGCTGCACAATCTGTTGGCACTATATAAATCCTGTATAATAATAATATTATTATATGTGAGACTTCATTACTACTTTAAGAAAAGTTTGGCATCTTTGGTACGTTGCAGCCCATTAATAAAAATGAACGCTTGGCTGTTATCAGATCTGTGCTCTGATATTCACCCCCCCGTGACGTCAGACGAAATGGCACAAGTAGGAGCAGAGAGGCAATTTATCCTGATTGTGTAACAGAAAAATGTATCCGACTATTTATACAACGTATATGGAGCCTTTCACATAACTCCGCTGAAGGTTAGAAGATAAACTGGAACTAAATCATAAAAGGTTACATACCAAAGAGCTAGAACAATGTAAACCCAATCACTAAAATCTGATACATGATTAACATAATTAGAATATATCGAATTATTATAAAACAATCGTAAACCCAATTTTCTAGATCCAATCATCAAAATCCTATGTATCATATTTTTTTTTTTTTTTTTTTTTTTTTAACATCTCTAATAATACACTTGCCACTCTCCAAACTAAATATACCAATAAAAACCTGGATTGTATTAATATTATGCATTCCGTTTTGCCTTTTAAAGTCTGGTCCAATTGCCTTATTTTTTGTTCAAACTAATTCTAAAAATATAAATTATAATAACTACAATTGGCAAATTCCCAGCTGGTTCAGTAAGTGTCTCTTAGACCACTTTCACACTGAGGCGCTTTTCAGGCGCTTTCACGCTAAAAACAGCGCCTAAAAAGCTCACGAAACTTATTTCCATTAAAATCAATGAACGCTTTCACACTGGGGCAGTGTGCTGGCAGGGCTGTGAAAAACTCCCCTCCTCATTGAAATGAATGGAAAGCTCTTCAAAAGTGCCTGAAAAGCTCTTCAAAAGCGCTCAGTGTTTTTACTGGCAGTTTAGAGCGCCTCAGTGTGAAAGTGGCCTTAGACTCAAGTGATGTCACATTTCCCACTACCAAAGAGTGACTAAACATAACAATAACATAACAATATTCCCACAATGAAAATAATAAATTATTACTTCTTTTTATTTTTCTATTATTGTAATAAAGATAAAATATATATATATATATATATTATATTTATTATTTATTTTATTATATTTTTTTTTTTTACAAAAATTTTTTTTACAAAAATAAATCGTAATACATTAATATTTTTTTTTTTTTTTTACAATAATAATCTTATATAATCTATCATAAAATGCATTCTTAATTTTATTCATTGTGTATTTGGTTACAGATGTTGCAACATAAATGGATCAATCCTTCTGTGTCAGTCAAAGTATTTTCATATAATCAGTGAATTGTCAATTTTCAGTGCTCCTTCCCATGGCCTTGTTCAAATCGGTGCCAAAATAAAAATTCTGTTCTTTTTAAAGCTGAATTTTGGGTATGGCTATTTAATGTAAGCATATATGTGCCGTAGCTGTGGGATCCCCATGGGGAGAGCTGGAAATCACTGTGGTAGTCACCGCTACTACATTGCTGCTCCAGTGATCGCCACTAGCTTTTGCGTTCCGTGCCGAGCGGTTGCGTTCTGAGCAGTGGCGTAACTACCAGGGTCGCAGAGGTCGCACTTGCCACCGAGCCCTGGCGTTCCTCCACTGTCGAGGTGGGTGGGCGTGCGCGCCACAGAGGGCTTGCTGGCTGAAGGGCTCTGAGCTGAGAGCCTCTCTTTCATACAGCCCAGAGCCTGCACTGACAGTCTTCCCCCCCTCATTCCTCCTTCGCAGCTATAGGAGCGGAGAGAGACAATCTACTCCTCCTGCCCCTCTCGTCCTGTGTGCACACAGGTGGAGGGGGGCGGATGGAGCAGCAGCGGATCGACGCACTCAACCCACAGTTCCCGCTCCCTTGCACGGAGGGGAAAGGAGAACGCTGATCTGCTCCTCCCACACTTCTCCACCTGTGTGCACCATGCGAAGTGTGAATGATCAAAATCAACTGCTTAGCTTCACACTTCCCATGGTACACAGACGACGAGGGGGACAGGAGGAGCAGATCGGCTCTCTCCGCTCCTATCCGTGCGAGTGAGGAAGGAGGGGGAACTGTCAGTGAAGGCTCTGGACTGTGTGAGAGAGACACTCTCGGCTCAGAGTCTTGCTGAGGAGGCATTGATGGGCACTATTGGGCAACATTATTGGGCGCTGATGGGTGTGCAACACAGTACCATGTGTTGGGCATACACTATATTGTCAAAAGTATTGGAACGCCTGCCTTTAAACACACTCATGAACTTTTAATGGCATCCCAGTCTTAGACCGTAGGGTTCCGTATTGAGTTGGCCCACCCTTTGCAGCTATAACAGCTTCAACTCTTCCAGGAAGGCCATCCACAAGGTTTAGGAGTGTGTCTATCGGAATGTTTGACCATTCTTCCAGAAGCGCATTTGTGAGGTCAGGCACTGATGTTGGACGAGAAGGCCTGGCTCACAGTCTCCGCTCTAATTCATCACCAAAGGTGTTTTATCGGGGTTGAGGTCAGGACTCTGTGCAGGCCAGTCAAGTTCCTCCTCCCCAAACTCGCGCCATGTCTTTATGGACCTTGCTTTGTGCACTTTGTGCAGTCATGTTGGAACAGGAAGGGGCCGTCCCCAAACTGTTCCCACAAAGTTGGGAACATGAAATTGTCCAAAATGTCTTGGTATGCTGACGCCTTAAGAGTTCCCTTCACTAAAACTGGACCAGTGCACAAAGCAAGGTCCATAAGGACATTTTGGACACATTTCATACTCCCAACTTTGTGGGAACAGTTTGGGGATGGTCCCTTCCGGTTCTGATATGACTGCCCACCAGTGCACAAAGCAAGGTCCATAAAGACATGGATGAGCGAGTTTGGGGTGGAGGAACATGACCTCAACCCGATGGAACACCTTTTGGGATGAATTTGAGTGGAGACGTCAGACCTTCTCGTCCAACATTAGTGCCTGACCTCGCAAATGGGTTTCTGGAAGAATGGTCAAACATTCCCCTAGACCAGTGATGGCGAATCTTGGCACCCCAGATGTGGAACTACATTTCCCATAATGCTCAACTACACTGCAGTTTTAAAACATCTGGGGTGCCGAGCTTTGCCATAGACGCCCTCCTAAACCTTGTGGACGGCCTTCCCAGAAGAGTTGAAGCTGTTATAGCTGCAAAGGGTGGGGCCAACTCAATATTGAACCCTCCGGACTAAGACTGGGATGCCATAAAATTTCGTGTGTGTGTGTGTGTGTGTGTGTGTGTGTGTGTGTGTGTGTGTGTGTGTGTGTGTGTGTGTGTGTGTGTGTGAGTGTGTGTGTGTGTGTAAAGGCAGGTGTCCCAATACTTTTGGTAATATAAAGTATGTACAAGGAGCAGTCAGCCTTGGAGTGACGGGAAGTGGCTGCAAAGAAGCCACAGGAGATCAACGATGCTGAGATTTAACAAAGGATAAAAACAATTTTATTTTTTTGATAAACGGAGCAAACCGAATGTCCTTCAGTTGGGGCTCACATCTACTTTAACCCTTCCATAGACCATCTGTAGGCCGTACTGTACTTGGAAAAGCAGTTGTTGCCTCAAGGACAATGGACAGGCTGGGAGGACGCTTCCTTTTCCTCCTATTCGGATACTCCCTCCTGGGATCCCTGGCCATTCATTTGGTACAGAAGATCATTTCATTGATGAGAAAACATTCAGTGTTTATTGCCGGACACAGCAGAGGGGGGGGGCGGCTGGGGCCTACCCATGACCTGTACACCGTTGCATGCTCGGGTCGTCTCCTGCTCTTTTAATGCATTCATCAGCCTTGACCACCAAAGTGGTATGTAGTGTGCCGTCTAGAAAGGAATGTACATGGCCCAGCAGACCGGCTGCATTCCTACTTTATAATAATAGCCTGACATGTGAACCGCTCAGCCCGAAAAAAGTACCTTTACATCATTGCTCCTACATATAAGATTTCTCTATTTATAAACGGGAAAACTATTTCCAGATCTGTTTTTGGCTCCAACGGATGTCGATTTACTTGTTTACAAAGTCACAAAAATGCAACGTGTCCCAGCTAAATATTTATAAATGGCTATAGGGGAATATAAATTTAAATGAAATGCCCATATATAGGCATAGGTGTCAAAATGTGGCCAAACGTTCGTGGACACGTGACTATCGCATCTATAGGAGTTGTTTGGACATTCCATTCCAGAACCATGGCAATTTATTGAGTTTCCCCCCTTGTGGTCAATAAGGTTGGGTGGCCCTCCATGGTCAGTAGTGTGGAGTTTTGGTGGCCTTCCATGGTCAGTGGGGACACATGACTATCTTGCGTCCAATGAGTTGTTGGACATCCCATTCCAGAACCATGGCCATTATTGAGTTTCCCCCCTCGTGGTCAATAATGTTGGGTGGCCCTCCATGATCAATAGGGACATGACATCCCATTCCAGAACCATAGTCATTATTAGAGAGTCCCCCCCCCCCCCCATGGCCAATAATATTGGGCGGCCCTCCGTGGTCAGTAGTGTGGCGTTGGGCGGCCCTCCGTGGTCAGTAGTGTGGCGTTGGGTGGCCCTCCATGATCAACGGGGACACATGACATCCCATTCCAAAACCATAGTCATTATTACAAAGTCCCCCCCCCCCCCATGGCCAATAATATTGGGCGGCCCTCCATGGTCAGTAGTGTGGCGTTGGGCGGCCCTCCATGGTCAGTAGTGTGGCCCTCCATGGTCAGTAGTGTGGCGTTGGGTGGCCCTCCATGGTCAGTAGTGTGGCCCTCCATGGTCAGTAGTGTGGC
The DNA here is from genome assembly GCA_028564925.1 of Lithobates sylvaticus. Lineage (NCBI taxonomy): Eukaryota > Metazoa > Chordata > Amphibia > Anura > Ranidae > Lithobates > Lithobates sylvaticus. Next base: position 7,214,332 of record CM053033.1, on the reverse strand, counting down.
GTTGGGTGGCCCTCCATGGTCAGTAGTGTGGCCCTCCATGGTCAGTAGTGTGGCGTTGGGCGGCCCTCCGTGGTCAGTAGTGTGGCGTTGGGTGGCCCTCCATGGTCAACGGGGATACATGACTATCTTGCCTAAAATGAGTTGTTGGACATTCCATTCCAGAACCATGGCCATTTTATTATGGAGTTTCCCCCCTCGTGGCCAATGTTGGTGTGCCCTACATAGTCAACGTGAATAGTCCATATTCCCATCGCACACATTCCTGGAATAAGCTCTTTGGGCTACTGGTTTCTGTAGCGACCGCCCAGCTGGATACTGTAACCTATGTGATATGTAGATATTCGCCAGCACACCAAGGATCATCAATTTCATCCAAAGTTTTTTTAGTTTTTTTTTTTAATTCAAGAAAGATCACGCAGGACCCCTTCGTCAGGCAGGTGATGTCACGTGCCAGACTAAAGTGTTCTGCGTGGCTCCGAAACTTTGCACTACACCATGGTCAACGTGGACACATGGCTATCTTGCCTAAAATGATTTGTTGGACATTCCATTCCAGAACCATGGTCACCCCACCCCCTCATGGCCAATTATATTGGGTGGCCCTCCATGGTCAGTAGTGTGGCGTTGGGTGGCCCTCCATGGCCAGTAGTGTGGAGTTGGGTGGCCTTCCATGGTCAACGGGGACACATGACTATCTGCCTAAAATGAGTTTTTGGACATTCCATTCCAGAACCATCCTCATTATTATAGATCCCCCCCCCCCCCATGGCCAATAATGTTGGGTGGCCCTCCATGGTCAGTAGTGTGGCGTTAGGTGGCTATTAATATGGTGTTCCTGCATGGTCAAGGATGTGGCATTGTGCCCTCCAAGGTCAAGGCTCCATCCTCCCACTCTTCTGAAAAGGTTTTCCACAAGATTTTGGAGGGTGTCTGTGGGAACTTGTGCTCATTTGTGAGGTCAGCTACTGATGTTGGATGAGAACCTGGTTCACCACTTGTGTTTCAATTCATCCCAAAAGTGTTCAGTAAGGTTGAGGTCAGGGCTCTGTGCAGGACAAGTTCCTTCATGACCTCAAACAGACTGAACACCTTTTTTGGGATGAGAAAACTTGATCCCCAAAGGTATTGCATGGGGTTACGGGCAGGTCCTGATGTTGGATGAGAAGACCTGGCTCACCATCGGTGACGAAATAATGCTCATTAATTCTTAGATGTTTTTAATATTTGATGGAGGGAACATGTTGTGTTTGTCACATGGCCTACATAATACACTCTGCACATACCAAATGTACAGCGAGGACCTGACAATGGTCTCAGAATAAATCTCTTCCACTGCGTTGGGTATGGACAAACATGGTACACGTCACGTGTTGTAGAACAGTTTGAGATCTCCAGGTGCTTGACCGCGGTCATGGTGACTTGGGTGCTCCATTGTTCCATGGTGTGATTTTTCTAAATCCTGACCTTGATGCATCTATTGTTTAGAAATAGGACTGCTGGATAGAGATCTAAAATGGTGATTTGAAAGGTTCAACCCTGGCCCACCCCAAACAATACTCGAATACCAGATCATGGCTCGGAAAGCTATGTACGGCACCCTGCTGGCCCCTTCCACCAGCCTTAATCTGCATGCGTTTCATACAGAAGCACAGAGACCCAGTGATGGCATCACCAAATCCTAAAATGAGGTATGAAATGTAATGAAAAGGTATAATTATCATGTTGGTTGGGGTGGAAAGAACCAGGCAAGGCAAGAAGGTTAAGCTTCAGCTTTGATATCTTCTCTTTCTGTCCAATTCCTAAACGCTGTAACTATAAATTAGTTTCCCTTTTAAATGACCTAATTTTAGAGCGGGGGAGATTTGTGCGGGGGGGGGGGGGATGTTCCTGGAGGTCCGTCCAAGCAGGGAGTGGTCTGGAAAGCTGCGGAGGGGAACTTTTCATAGAACCACATTTTCTGCTGTATACTGTATATTACACACAGAGTTGTACCGGGTCATGACCTTGGAGTCTCTGAATGGATCCAGAGATTTCCGACAGGTCAAATTTTTGGTTTCCTATAAAATATTCTGCATAATAAATGGAAACCTTTTTAAAAAAAAAAAAAAATACAACACACACACACACACACACACACACACACAACACACACAACACACAACACACCACACACACACACACAAACACACACACACACACACACACACCCACACACACACACACACACACACACACACACACACACACACACACACACAGGAGGCACCTGGTGGGACTGGCAAATTATTGAAGGTTGAGGGGACCTGGTGAGACTGGCAGCCAAGCTATGAAAGGATAGCACCTGGTGTGACTGGTAGCCAAGCTGGGGGGGACCTAGTGGGACTGGCAGACAAGCTATGGAAGGCTAGGAACATAAGGACTGGCAGCTAAGCTATGGAAGAATAGCACCTGGTGCGACTGGTAGCCAAGCTAAGGAAGCTGGGGGGACCTGATGGGACTGACAGCCAAGCTATGGAAGAATATGAACCTGGTGGGAATGTCAGCCAAGCTATGGGACGACAGGAACTTGGTGGGGACTGGCATCCAAGCTATGGAAGGACGGGAACCTGGTGGGGACTGGCATCCAAGCTATGGAAGGGTAGGAACCCCGGTGGGGACTGGCATCCAAGCTATGGAAAGGTAGGAACCCCGGTGGGGACTGGCATCCAAGCTATGGAAGGGTAGGAACCCCGGTGGGGACTGGCATCCAAGCTATGGAAGGGTAGGAACCCCGGTGGGGACTGGCAGCCAAGCTATGGAAGGGTAGGAACCCCGGTGGGGACTGGCAGCCAAGCTATGGAAGGGTAGGAACCCCGGTGGGGACTGGCAGCCAAGCTATGGAAGGGTAGGAACCTGGTGGGGACTGGCAGCCAAGCTATGGAAGGATAGGAACCTGGTGGGGACTGTCAGCCAAGCTATGGAAGGATAGGAACCTGATGGGGGACCAGCAGACAAGCTATGGAAGGACAGGAACTTGGTGGGACTGTCAGCCAAGCTATGGAAGGACAGGAACTTGGTGGGACTGTCAGCCAAGCTATGGAAGGATAGGAACCTGGTGGGAACTGGTAGCCATGCTAAGATATGGAAGGGGGGGGAGTTCTGGTTCATCTGTCCCCTGAGCACCCACCAGATCTAGGGCAGAAATGGCCTTTGGAGCAGCCTTGAAGCATTCTTCTAGAAAACATTTGGAAATTCAAAACTGCCAAAAAAAAACTGAATTTTTGGCAGTCGCATGAGGACATCCGAATTCATGAAATTCAGTCCCTAACTAACGTCCTCCAAATTTCAGGATCATGTCTGATTTATGAAAGCCGTCCTTGTACCACTAGTCAGCTCAAGCCCTGAGATGCCTGGAAATATGTTCTGTCTGTGTGACTCGTAATGTCCCCGGGGCAGCACTATGTCCCTGTAAGGAGGACCCAACCAGCTGTGCTCAGGTTGAAGATCCTTCTTGTGAGGTGTGTTTTTGTTGCTGGAGCAAAGAAAGCTTCCTGTTTTTGTACTTGTTCTCTGTTAGCATAACCATATCGAGCTCCAGGGTCTAACCCAGCGTTCCTCAACCCTTCAAAGTATGTACAACCTCGAGGCACCCCAGTCTAAAATGTAAAAAATGTAAATGTTAGCTATTGGGAAACCTCAGCCTTGGACTATGCACACAGCCGCCCTGATGAAATTAACTTCACGTCGGAGCCGCCCCCTCACATCCGCATCCCCTCTTCACATCCGAGCCCTACCTTTTTGACTCAAGCAGGGCGGAAGGTGGAGGAGGTATTCGGTTATCTTCTGAATACCACCTGCTTTGGATGTAGCCTTACACTCGCCATTGGGTTACACCTTGCTAGTATCGGGTTGGACCAAGTTTTGCCCTTCAGAACTGCCTTGCTTTCTTCGTGACATAGATACAACAAGGTGGTCCATATTGACATGATGGTATCATGCAGTTGCTCTCCCGTTCCACCACATGCCAAAGGTGCTTTATTGGATGAGATCTGGTGAGTGTGGAGACCATTGGATGAGATCTGGCGAGTGTGGAGACCATTGGATGAGATCTGGCGAGTGTGGAGACCATTGGATGAGATCTGGCGAGTGTGGAGACCATTGGATGAGATCTGGTGAGATGATTGGAGCTTTGTGACATGGTGCATTCTCCTGCTGGGAGGAGCCATCAGAAGATGGGGACTCTGAAGTCATAAAGGGATGGACATGGTCAGCAACAATACTGAGGTAGGCCGTGGCTTTTTTTTTTTTTTTGGACGATGCTCAATTGGTTCTAAGGGGCCCAAAGTGTGCCAAGATCCCCCTACACCATTACACCCCCACCCTGAACCCTTCATACAAGGCAGGATGGATCCATGCGCCAAAATCTGACCCCACCGTCTGAATGTCGCAGCCGAAATTGAGACTCGTCAGACCGAGCAACGTTATTTCAATCTTCTGTTGTGCAATTTTGGTGATCCTGTGCCAATTGTAGCCTCAGTTTTCCTGTTCTTGGCTGACAGGAGTGGCACCCGGTGTGGTCTTCTGCTGCTGTTACCCATCTGGTTGGAGGTATTGTGCGTTCAGAGATGGTATTCTGCATACCTTGGGTGGAATGAGAGGTTATTTGAGTTACTGTTGCCTTTCTATCATCTGGAACCAGTCTGCCCATTCTCCTCAGACATCAACAAGGCATTTTTCCTCCACCCAACTGCCGCTCACTGGATATTTTCTCTTTTTCTTTTTTTTTTTTCCTCCACCATTCTCTGTAAACCCGAGAGATGGTTGTGTGTGAAAATCCAAGAAATAATCACTTCAATCCCCCTTTCTTCCCCGTTCTGATGCTCAGTTTGAACGTCAGCGAGTCGCCTAAATGCATTGAGTTGCTGCCATGTGATTGGTGGATTTTAGCAATTTCTGTTACCAAGCAATTGAACAGGTGTACCTAATAGTGTCCGGTGAGTGTATATCACCATGGCGCAGCTGAGCCGGCCGCCATCTCCATAGCAATGAAGGACGCCATGTGCCCTGACCCTAGAGCCTCATTTTGGATTATTTGTTGCTCCATGGCACCGTGGCTCTCGTACTCGTGGCACCCTGGGGGGGAGGGGGGGTGGGAAACCTAGGGTCACGGGGAGAGGTAACAAATACCCGGACGCATTACTCAGCATGCTACTATTCACACGGAAAAAAAAAAAAAGATTTTAGCTCCACTTTGAAGCATTCTTTTATGGTGGTCGCGGCGTTTTTGTGTCTTGCTCATATTTCTTCGGTGGGCGTTTTGGGAAAAGTTACAACCACAGCACAAGAGTAAGCGACGCTCTGAAGTGAGAGAACTGCTGTAACCGTCCCGTCTGAGCTCTTACTGGAAAATATTTAGCAGTGGAAACTATTTGGCACTATGTATAAGAGAGAGGGGGGGGGGGTTAGGTATAGAAACGTGCGGCGAGTGGGATAATCGCAGCCGGCTGGAGGAATGATAAGTAAATCAGCTGACAAGGTGCCTCTAACACTGGACATGTCTTCTGCTCGGATGGCTTTGGCAGCGTGGCACTCGTATTGTACTTTAATGAATTCATTAGACATTGAGCCCCAACGACACGTTCCGTCTCCTGGAGGACTACATTAAAGAGCACCATTATCCTTCCTCTGTGACTTTACAGTATAGAAAATTCTATTACTTTTGGGTGGTTGTAGCGGACAGATTTCACTTTATACTTTTCTTGTTGCTTTTATTTTGTAATACATGGCGATTGTGAAATTCTATAACTCTTATGTTATAGTGGTCAGCAGCCTTTTGGGGGTCCTAAAGGTCCTAACGCCCTGCTTTTTGGGGGGGCCCCTAGAGCTCCCTCTCCCTCTCCCTCCCAAAGTACCAACTTTTTTAATGGACTCCTGAGGAAGCCGCTATGGTCAGAGCTGTGAAACGTGTCGTGTTGCCCCCTCTCTATGGAGGACCCAGTTATGTGACCGAATACCCATGAACACATTGCAAAACTTGATGTACAATATATGTGGCGGGGCCAGTGTGGGAGGTCTACACAGATTGGATACCTTTTTATTTATTTTTTTTATTTTTTTTTTATAAAATATTTTATGCAGTAAAATTTAAAAGGTTCCTTTTTGGAAGTCCAAGCTCCTATTTTTCTCAAAAATTACTGTTTGTTTTATTGAGAAATACCAAATAATGTTGCAGACAGGTGACTATCGATCTTCTAGGGGCCACTAAAAATGGCTTCACCTGACCTCCATGGCCATGTTCCTTTTTAGGCTTACCATACACTATACAATTTTATTGCACAATCTCTGTACAATTTCCCTTAGGCCCTAGGAGTCTTTAGCCCTAGTACATGGGGAATCTGGTGTTTAGCTGTGGACGGAGAGCACAGATGTCCCGTGCAGCCGGCAGCCTGTCGCACTCTGAGAGGCTGACAGCTGCTGCAGCAAGACAGGGCACTGAGCGGTACCAATGTTTAGGGCAGTACAGTGGGGGGGGGGGGGGGGGGATAATGATTTGATCCCCCTGCAGATTTTGTAAGTTTGCCCACTTAGAAAGAAATGAAGAATCTATCATTTTTATCATAGGTGTATTTTATATGATGGAGAGTCAGAAACCATGAAATCAGGCCGAGACAGAATTACAGTTAAATCACACTTGTTTATTAAAAGTAAAAAGAACAAACATAGCCGAAGTTCAGTAACCGGAACAGATAGTCAGACAAGCCAGAAATCGTGGATCAATGTAGTGGAACGGCAAGCAGGATCTGGAGCCTGAAGGGATGTTGATGTCTTCAACAGGATCGCAGGAGATAATTTCTGTGATGTTGACCAAGGCGAAGGCAGAGATCCTCTGGACTGGGCGGCTTAAGTAGGCAGGACTGACGAGCAGGAGATCATCAACAGGTGAGTAACTGTGGAGAGATAGGAGCTGGCATTTAGCCAACAGCTGAGTGGCCAACTCAGAGAAGGAAGGGCTGAGCCCAGCCCTGACATGGAGACAGAATATCGACCAAAAATCCAGAAAAATAACTTGATACAAATGTTAAGTTGCAGTTCAGTGAGTAAAATAAGTATTTGATCCCAAAGAAAAAACATGACTTGGTAGTTGGTGGAGAAACCCTTGTTGGTGATCACAGAGGTCAGACGTTTCTTGTAGGTGGTGATCAGGTTTGCACATCTCAGGAGGGATTTTGGTCCTCTCTTCTGTACAGATCTTCTCGAAATCCTTAAAGTTTCTTGGCTGTCGCTTGGCAACTCGGTTTCAGCTCCTTCATACATTTTCTATGGGATTAAGGTCTGGAGACTGGCTAGGCCACTCCATGATCCCTAATGTGTCTTGGCGGTGTGCTTTGGGTCATTGTCATGCTGGAGGACCCATCCATGACCCATCTTCAGTGTTCTGGCTGAGGGAAGAAGGTTCTCATCCAAGATTTTTACAATACATGGCCCCGCCCATTGGCCCCTCAATGCGGCAAAGTCGGCCTGTACCTTTAGCAGAGAAACGGCCCCAAAGCCTCATGTTTCCCCCCTCCGTGTGTGACTGTAGGGATGGTGATCTTGGGGTCATAGTCAGAATTTTTCTTCCTCCAAACACGGCGAGTCGAGTTGATGCCAAAGAGCTCATATTTGGTCTCCTCTGACCACAGAACTTTCTCCCCATCCTTCTCTGAATCATTTTTAGATGCTCATTGGCATGACTGTACATGAGTCTTCCTGAGGAGGAGGACCTGTACATGTGTCTTCCTGAGGAGGGGGACCTGTACATGTGTCTTCCTGAGGAGGGGGACCTGTACATGTGTCTTCCTGAGGAGGGGACCTGTACATGTGTCTTCTGAGGAGGGGGACCTGTACATGTGTCTTCCTGAGGAGGGGGACCTGTACATGTGTCTTCCTGAGGAGGGGGACCTGTACATGTGTCTTCCTGAGGTGGGGGACCTGTACATGTGTCTTCCTGAGGAGGGGGACTGTACATGTGTCTTCCTGAGGAGGGGGACCTGTACATGTGTCTTCCTGAGGAGGGGGACCTGTACATGTGTCTTCCTGAGGAGGGGGACCTGTACATGAGTCTTCATGAGGAGGGGGACCTGTACATGTGTCTTCCTGAGGAGGGGGACCCTGTACATGTGTCTTCATGAGGAGGGGGACCTGTACATGTGTCTTCCTGAGGAGGGGGACCTGTACATGTGTCTTCCTGAGGAGGGGGACCTGTACATGTGTCTTCCTGAGGAGGGGGGACCTGTACATGTGTCTTCCTGAGGAGGGGGGACTGTACATGTGTCTTCCTGAGGAGGGGGACCTGTACATGTGTCTTCCTGAGGAGGGGGACCTGTACATGAGTCTTCATGAGGAGGGGGACCTGTACATGTGTCTTCCTGAGGGGGGGACCTGTACATGTGTCTTCCTGAGGAGGGGGACCTGTACATGAGTCTTCATGAGGAGGGGGACCTGTACATGTGTTTCTGAGGAGGGGGACCTGTACATGTGTCTTTCTGAGGAGGGGGACCTGTACATGTGTCTTCCTGAGGGGGCCCTCGCTGTGTTTTGGAGGAAGTGTCTGCATCTAAATGCCGGAGCTCCATGCATCGGGGCTAAACACCCAGTGTGCTTCGGGCCAATACTATGTAAGCCTACGTAATGGCTTTGATACCAATTGGATAGATTGCTTTTTACGTAAGCAATCAATTCAATTTGCATCAAATCGGGCAGGTCCTTACCCTACATGGTCGATGGTAGGGCTTGTACCATCAGATTGTATAATGTATGGTCAGCCTTGGGTTGCTGCTGACCCCTTGACCCATTAGCCCGCTCACTATAGCCGATCTATATTAATGAGCCTATGCGAATATGCCTTTTTTAACCACTTCCCGCCCGTAGGACGTCACATGAGGTCATGGACTTGAAGTGGAGATATCTGGATGATGCCTACAGCTACAGGCATCTTCCAGATCTCGTTCTCTTCAGCCAGAGATTTCCCTCTGTAAAAGCCATTCTAGTGGCTGATTAGCTGCTGGATCGCTTTTACAGGCAGCAGGAGGGGACGTTTTACCGCCACCCATCAGAGCCTCTCCGGGCTCTGCCGTGCAATCAGAGCCGGGACCCGTGTTACTGGATGGTCCCGTCCATCTCTATGATCCTGGGAGGCCGAAAGCGATGCCATGATGTCACTTCCGGCTCTTGCAGATGTAAACGCTGCCATATGTTTTCCCTAGAAAGCAGAGGTGTGTGTGTGTGTGTGTGTGTGTGTGTGTGTTGTGTGTTTTATTTTTTGATCTTATGCTTTCCAGGGTAGAGGAAGTATCTGGGGTCTTATTGACCCCACATGTCTCCATAAAGAGAACCTGTCATGCCTTATTTCTATCACAAGGGATATTTTACATTTCTTATGCTAGAAATAAAAGTGATAAAATTTAAATTTAAAGTTGTGTTTGGTTTTTTTTCTTTTTAAATCACCCTTGCGCTCGCACGCAGAAGCTTAGACTGCACCTGCATATGTAAGCCGTGTTCGCACCACACATGTGAGGTATCCCTGCGAACGATATAACGAGAGCAATAACTCTAGCACTAGACCTCCTCTGTAACTCTAAACTGGTAACTTGTAAAAAAAAAATTGAAAGCGCCGCCTATGGAGATTTTTAGGTACTGTATGTTTGGCGCCCTTCCACGAGCGTGCGCAATTGTAAAGCGTGACATGTTGGGTCTCTATTTACTCAGCGTAACATTGTTATCTTTTTATTGTTCCCAAAACTTGGGTTATATATTGTGGTGTGTGTTTGTTTTTATTTTATTTTTTTAATTTTTTTTTTTTATTGCAATAAAAAAATATTTTCCTAGATTGTAAGCTCTAGCGAGCAGGGCCCTCTGATTCCTCCTGTATTGTATTGTAACTGTACTGTCTGCCCTCATGTTGTAAAGCACTGCGCAATCTGTTGGCGCTATATAAAACCTTTAATAATAACAATAATTAAAAAAAAAAAAATTGCGTTTTGAAAAATCGCTGCGCTAATACCGTGTGACGTAAAAAAATTGCAACAACCACAATTTTATTCTCTAGGGCAGGGGGGTCTCAAACTGGCGGCCCTCCAGCTGTTTTGCGAAACCACAAGTCCCATCATGCCTCTGCCTGTGGGAGTCATGCTTGTAACTGTCAGCCTTGCAATGCCTTAATGGGACTTGTAGTTTCGCACCAGCTGGAGGGCCTCCAGTTTGAGACCCCTGCTCTAGGGTCTCCGGTAAAAAAAAAAAAAAAACATGTAATTTTCTAGCAAAAAAACAGATTTTTACATGTAGGAGAGAAATGTCTGAATTGGCCTGGGTGGGAACTGGTTAAAGAGTACCTGTCACAAAATCATTTTAAATTGACTGAGGGGTGAAATTGCAAATTTTCCTGAAATTTCAGCAAAAACCAGGAGATGGGAACGGATGTTCAACAAGCTCCTAGAGGTGTGATGGTCGGGTGTCTCCCAATGTTTGACTTTATAGTGTGACCTGAGCCATGAGCTGTGTAAGGAAATGAAGCATCATTGTTCAAATCCAAAAAACTGACCTCCGAGTTCTATCTTGGGTGCAACTTTTACGTATTTTTTTTAAAGATTGAAAGTTGTTTGACAATGTTGCATGTTTGTTCTTCTAATACTTACCCATATTTTATTCTTATTGTGTTTACAGAAGTGGAGGCCAGGAAGGCTTGTGATTGGCTGCGGGCTGCAGGATTTCCTCAGTATGCCCAACTGTACGAAGGTAAGAATTTCTGTCCAATGGTTATTTTTTGCTTTTTGTTCCCGGGGAATTTTTTCTTTTGATTTGTGTAGACTGCCTTTTGGGCCAGGCGTGATGGATTGTACAATCCTTTCTGTTTATCTGTAAGATGGGCGAGGGGCAGCATGGGACGGATCTGGACCACCATATTGTGCAAGTGGAGCTGTGCCAGAAACTGGCCAACAGATGCACCATTATACTCTAATAAGGGGTTCCCATCCTCGGTCTCCAAGTATCCCCAACAGGTCATGTTTTCAGGAGTTTGCTTCACCCGGCACTGGTACTTTTAGTCAATGGTCTGGTATTTATGACGGCTAATTTAGCTAAGGGAAATTCCCAAAACATGGTCTGTCGGAGGCAGTGTTGGTCATCTTACTTTAAAAAAAGTAGTTAGTTAAGTTACAAATTACTTCTCCCAAAATGTAATTGCGTTAGTAACTCAATTACTACATTGGAAAAGTAATTAGTTACACAGCAAAGTAACTGTGACTTTTTTTTTTTTTTATATATTCTATACGTGTAACTAAGGGGCGGGTCTAGTATTACTGTAACCAAGGGGCGCATTTATTATTGTTATATATCGTGTAACCAAGGGGCGGATCTATTATTACTCTAACCAAGGGGCAGATCTGTTATAGCGTGTAAGCAAGGGGCGGGTCTATTATTATTATATCGTGTAAGGGGCGGGTCTATTATTATTATATCGTGTAAAGGGGCGGGTCTATTATTATTATATCGTGTAAGGGGCGGATGGCTACAGACGAGGGTGAATGTTAAATTAATGGGCAGAGCTCGATATATAACATAAATAATAAATGCGCCCCTTGGTTACAGTAATACTAGACCCGCCCCTTAGTTACACCATAGACGCCCCTTGCAGAGTAGCACGAGCATCGGGAGAGCGCGGCATCGCCTCGTACAATTACATGTCAACTGCGCCTACGCGGTGTAGAGTTCACTCAGAGCTGTTTAGGTTCAGCAATTTTCGGAAGCTCCGTAGTCTTTCGTACTGCGCAAGCCCTGCGCCTGCGCAGTACAGGGGGTCCTTATCCGGCGGGGGAACATTTTCGGCAGGACACCGGAATTACACTACTGCCATCTAGTGGCGGTAGATGTAATTGGGGTAACTAAGCCAAAGTAATGGGAACTGAGTTACCATGAGGGGAAAAGTAATCAGTTAGATTACTAGTTACCCTCTAAAGTAACTGCGTTAAGTAACTCAGTTACTTACATCACTGGTAGGAGGTACTAGAGGACTGCAGTTGGGCACCACTGTTTTATTGAAATAACATCTACAGAGGCATTGGGCATGGATGCATGGGGCCTTTCTAGGTAATAATGGTGCTGAGGTTACGGCGGATGGGAGGGTTGGGGGGCCTTGGTCAGGCACTTTTGTTAAAGCTCACTTAACCTTTTAAGCCTTTCATGAAGCCCAACAAAGGCCACCTACAGCTTTCTCTCAATGACCTGACAAAGGCTGTTACAGATGTCAAAAAGTGAACAAGGCTTATTATAGTAGACATGTAACAGGGTGGGTAATGGGCCGTATGATCGGACAGAGTAACTGTGACAAAATTAGATTTGTTAATGCGAAACCAGATGAGAATGGTAGAGCGTGCATATCCTGCAGAATAATGCAAGACTCGGGATAACATGTGGCTGCGTAGTGCAGTTTATATTAGGAGTCTATAGCAACTGAGAATAACTACTTCAGTAAAACTGTACAGTCCTTCATAACCGGTGTTGTTCTCGGTGAAGTCCAGGCTAGCTCTGGTAGCATACACGGACAGCTGGGGGGATCCATGTATGCGGGGACCACCCCACTGGAATCAGAACTCTGGTAGCAATCTGGGAGGTACTCCCCATGGTCAATGTGTGCGGTTGGGCTCTGGCCTGGCTGCCTGCATGTCTGTTTCAACAATGGAGGGCCTCTTACCTGGCTGCAGATCGCTTGCACAACTACTTTGGCCTCATCAGGTTTTGGCTGAGCTGCTGAAGGAGGGAAGCAGAGACACTCTCTTACTTTGGCATGTCCAGTTACCCAGGGTGTTGTGGGAAATGGAGTCAAGCGATCCATGGTGTACTGTCTCTTAACTGGGGAGTACCAACCAATCGCCCAGAGAACAAGCCATACCCCCCCCCCCCCCCCCACAGGATGGGGGAACACATTACGGGTGGGGAAAACCATACAGTCACCATGGTGACTCATCTGCAGCCCCTTCCATATGAGGTCAAAAAAAAGCAAGACCCCATCGTTGGCCTCATCCAAGAAGTCAAAAGTCAAGGCCTTGCTCGTCAGGCTTCAGTTCTCCATACTGACACTGCTACCTTGAGATGCAAACCCCACGCTCATGCTTTGGTGTACTCTCTCCCTTAACTGGGGAATACCAACCAATCACTGAGAGAACAAGTCCTACCCCCAGAACACCTTACAACATCTACCCCCATAGAATGGGAGAACACAACATCTACACTGTGACACCTCCTGCAGTTTTCTCCAAGAGGTCAAAAAAGCAAGACCCTACATGCCAGGACTAGGTTCACAATACTGACACTACTACTTTGAAATGCAGACTCCAAACCCACACAGTGGTGACTAATATACAGTCTCCTCCAAGAAGTCAAAAAGACAAAGCCTTGCTTCCCAGGCCTTGGTTCTCCATACCACCACTTTTAAATGCAGACTTGGCACCCACGCTTTGGTTGTTGTTCCCCAGTTAAGAGAGAGTATACCAAAGTGTGGGTGTCGAGTCTGCATCTCAAAGTACTTGTGTTTTTGGTATTGAGAACCAAGGCCTGGAGACTTCAGATTGGTCACTGTGTAGACTCTGTCCGGTGTCGCCCATCCCACAGGTGGGTATGGCTTGTTCCCTCAGTAATTGGTATTCCCCAGTTGAGAGAACATGCCATACCTCTCTGGGATGGTGTACACGAACAGCATCTGCATAGTGACTGGTCACTTGGTTGCAGTCATGGTGAGAAACACCAATACGTGTATTTTTTCACTCTTGAAAGTGACCAGTCTTCTTCCAGAGGTCAAAAAGACAAAGCCTTGCTTGCCAAGCCTTGGTTTTCCCCATGGACACCACTAGTTTGAGATGCAGACTCTACACCCACACTTTGGTGTACCAATCTTAACTTGGGGAATACCAACCATTTACTGAGATAACAAGCCTTACCTCTCTGCAATGGGGTCCCCTGACAGCATTTGCATGGCGATTCAGCTGCAGTCTCCTCCCAAGAGGTCAAAAAAGACCAAAGCCTCCCTTCCCGGGCCTTTGTTTTCATAGCAACACCACTACTTTTGAGATGCAGACTCGATACCCACGCTTTGGTTGATATTCTGCAATTAAGAGAGTATACCAAAGTGTGGATGTGGAGTCTGTATCTCAAAGTAGTGGTGTTTGGTATGGAGAACTGAGGCCTAGAAAGTAGGTTCTTACTTTTTAACCTTTTGGAGAAAACTGCAGGTGAGTCACCATAAATACGTAAGGGATTCCCCGTTCTGGGGGGTGGGTCTTGGTATTTCAGTAATTGGTTGGCATTCCCCAGTTAAAGTGGAAGTAAACCCATCCATAAAATGGTTACCTTTCCGGCACGTGCAGGAAAGGTAACACTCCCATTGTTTGTTTGTGCTCTCAACCAAACTGTCAAACCATCCAATGGCTGGTGTCATAACTGATCACGTGAGCAGCATCATGGCAGTTGTAGATTAAACGGAGGCCAAGATGACAGCTTCCTTGGCTGAAAACGATAGGAAGGTTTACTTTCAGAGAGTATACCAAAGTGTGGGTGTGAAGTCTGCATATCAAAGTGGTGGAGTTTGGTATAGAGAACTGAGGCCTGGGAAGGGTGGAGGCTTAGTCTTTTTGACCTCTTGGAGGAGACTGCAGACTAGTCCCTATATAGAATCTGTCCAGTGTCGCCCATCCCAGAGGAGGTATGGATTGTTCTATCGGTAGTTGGCTGGTATTCCCCAGTTCAGAGCGAGTATACCAATCGCTGAGAGAACAAGCCATACCCCTCTGGGATGGGGCGCAGCGTCTACATGGTGACTCATCTGCAGTCTTCAAGGGAGGTCAAAAAGACAAAGCCTTGCTTGCCAAGCCTTGGTTTTCCCCATGGAACACCACTACTTTGAGATTCATACGCCACACCCACACTTTGGTTGGTAATCCCCAGTTAAAAGTATACCAAAGTGGGTGTGGAGTATGAATCTCAAAGTAGTTGTGTCCATGGGGAAAACCAAGGCTTTGCAAGCAAGGCTTTGTCTTTTTTGACCTCCCTTGAAGACTGCAGATGAGTCACCATGTAGAAGCTGTCCGATGACCCTTACCCCAGGATGGGTATGGCTTAACTAATTGGTAATCCCCAGTTAAAAGTATACCAATTTGTTGACCCTCACCTCCGTTTTCTACACACACTGCTAGCTTGAGATGCAAACTGCACACCCACACTTTGGCACCGTCTCTTGACTGAGAAATACCAACCAAAGTGTGGGTGTGGAGTCTGCATCTCAAGGTAGCAGTGTCTGTGTAGAAAACTGAGGCTTGGCAAGCGGAGTCTTGTTTGACCCCCTTGGAGGAGACTGCAGACGAGTCACCATGTAGACGCTGTCCGATAAGCCAGACCCATCCTGGGGTGAGGGTCAACAAATTGGTATACTTTTAACTGGGGATTACCAATTAGTTAAGCCATACCCATCCTGGGGTAAGGGTCACCAGACAGCTTCTACATGGTGAAGCATCTGCAGTCTTCAAGGGGGGTCAAAAAGACAAAGCCTTGCTTGCCAAGCCTTGGTTTTCCCCATGGGACACCACTACTTTGAGATTCATACTCCACACCCACACTTTGGTCGGTATACTTTTAACTAGGGATTACCAACCAAAGTGTGGGTGTGGAGTATGAATCTCAAAGTAGTGGTGTCTATGGGGGAAAACCAAGGCTTGGCAAGCAAGGCTTTGTCTTTTTGACCTCCCTTGAAGACTGCAGATGAGTCACCATGTAGACGCTGTCCGTTGACCCTCACTCCAGGATGGGTATGGCTTAACTAATTGGTTGGTAATCCCCAGTTAAAAGTATACCAATTACTTGACCCTCACCCCAGGATGGGTATGGCTTTGCAGATGAGTCACCACGTAGACGCTGTCCGATAAGCCATACCCATCCTGGGGTGAGGGTCAACTAATTGGTATACTTTTAACTGGGGATAACCAACCAATTAGTTAAGCCATACCCATCCTGGGGTAAGGGTCACCGGACAGCTTCTACATGGTAAAGCATCTGCAGTCTTCAAGGAGGTCAAAAAGACAAAGCCTTGCTTGCCAAGCCTTGGTTTTCCCCATGGGACACCACTACTTTGAAATTCATACTCCACACCCACATTTTGGTTGGTAATCCCTAGTTAAAAGTATACCAAAGTGTGGGTGTGGAGTATGAATCTCAAAGTAGTGGTGTCCCATGGGGAAAACCAAGGCTTGGCAAGCAAGGCTTTGTCTTTTTGACCTCCCTTGAAGACTGCAGATGAGTCACCATGTAGACGCTGTCCGATGACCCTCACGCCAGGATGGGTATGGCTTAACTAATTGGTTGGTAAACCCCAGTTAAAAGTATACCAATTAGTTGACCCTCACCCCAGGATGGGTACGGCTTATCGGACATCGTCTACATGGTGACTCGTCTGCAGTCTCCTCCAAGTGGTCGAACAAGACTCTGCTTGCCAAGCCTCAGTTTTCTACACAGACACTGCTACCTTGAGATGCAGACTCCACACCCACACTTTGGTTGGCACCATCTCTTGACTGAGAAATGCCAATCTAAGAGGACAAACCACACTGGGAACTCCATAAAGAAGAACATCTATTAAACAAAAGCGTGAACATGTATGCCCTGATTGCGGTTGGGCCTTTTCCAGTTTGCCATTGCCTTCGGGTATATAACATGCCTACCAATCATGAACATGGTATGGGAATGGCATTGCCTGCCGAAAATAAAAGTATTGGTGTTTCTCACCATGAATGCAACCAAGTGGAAAGCAAGACTCGCCATAGCCGTATTGTCACATAGGGTCATTTTTATCTTGCCCTTCACCCGCGCTCTTTTAAAGAGTACAACGGTCGGGATTTGCTTTGACCGGCACGCAAGCGGTCTGCTCCAGTTACTTCACACCGAACTGAATATCTTTCAGTCCGTGGCACAAACTCAGGAATTGCATTTCCAACCCTCACACGGAAGAGGATGGGACTCTGCTGCAGAACAATAGGTGGAAGCATGGCATCATGGGGAAGTGTCAAGCCAGCCATTGTCTGGCCAAGTGACTTCCAGTTCACTCCCTTCTAAAAAGTTCCCAAATAAACAAAGACGACAGCAACTGCTAACAACCGAAGCTCATAACTAGGTGCAAAACCTTCCTTCCCTTACATCGAGGAAGTGACAAATTGGCTTCAAATACTTGCACAGTTTTTTTCCAAATGTGCACAGCTTCGGAGTTAAAGTGGACCGGTCATCAGATTTTATTTTTTGGTAATTTTGTAAGTGTAACACTTCCAAGCATTTACTACCTCACCTCTCACAGAGATCACAGCTGATCAGGAAAATTATGCCACATGCCCTCAATATGGGGTGGGGGGGGGGGGGCGGCATGTTGATGCGGACAAAGGCCTCCTACCCACAACCCTTGCTGGTGGTTGTGGGGGGCTGCAGGCAGGGGTCCCTTAACATTTCCTTCGCTGTTTGAGTAGGAATCCTTAGGCTAACCCCCCTGCCTGCAGACCCCCCTCAATCGCAAGCCAGGGTTGTGGGCAGGAGGCCCTTGACCCCCCCCCCCCACCATGTTGAGGGCATATGGGATAATTTGTGATTGATTAGGAATACGATGTACCCCATACATATTAAACGCAAAGGGGAAAATGTAATCTAGGGGCTCCCTGCCTGAAAACCCCCACAACCACTGGCCAGGGTTGTGGGCAAGAGGTCCTTGAGCTCCCTTTCCCTATGTTAAGGGCATGTGGTATTTGTGATTGAATAAGTATGGGGTACATAGCTAGGATTTCTACTCAAACAGAGAAGGAAATGTTATGTACCCCATACTTATTCAATCACAAATGCCACATGCCCTCAACATGGGCAAAGGGAGGTCAATGACCTCTTGCCATCAACCCTGGCCAGTGGTTGTGGGGGTTTGCAGGCAGGGAGCCCCTAGATTATTTTCCCCTTTTGCATTAAATATGGGGTACATATCCCCAATCCATCACAAATTATGCTACGTACCCCCATACATATTTAATGCAAAAGGGGAAAAAGTAATCTAGGGGCTCCCTGCTTGAAAACCCCCACAACCACTGGCCAGGTTGGATGGCAAGAGGTCCTTGATCTCCCTTTCCCCATGTTGAGGGCATGTGGTATCGTTTGTGATTGAATAAGTATGGGGTACATAACATTTCCTTCTCTGTTTGAGTAGGAATCCTAGCTATGTACCCCATACTTATTCAATCACAAACAATACCACATGCCCTTAACATGGGGAAAGGAAGGTCAAGGACCTCTTGCCCACAACCCTGGCCAGTAGTTGTGGGGGTTTGCAGGCAGGGAGCCCCTAGATTACTTTTCCCCCCTTTGTGTTAATATGTATGGGGTACATAGTATCCCTAATCCATCACAAATTATGCTATGTACCCCATACATATTAACGCAAAGGGGGGAAAAGTAATCTAGGGGCTCCCTGTCTGCAAACGCCACAGCCACTAGCCAGGGTTGTGGGAAAGAGGTCCTCGACCCCCCCCCCCCCCCTCCACCATGTTGAGGGCACATAGTATCCCTAATCCATTACAAATGATGCTGCTATGTGCCCTTAACATGGTGGGGGGGGGGGGGGTCAAGGGCCTCCTACCCACAACCCTAGCTTGTAGTTGTGGGTAGAAAAAAAACAAAAAAATGACCCACTGCTCACAACCCACTGCAAGCACCCGCTGCTTCCGTACCAACCATTGACCGCCTGAAGCTGTCACCTTCATCTATGCCAAACATCCTAAATGTTTGGCATTTGGATGAACATCTGAACAGCCAACACTAAGCTGATCCCTAATGCCGACTTATAGGGAGGAATCCCTCGTGTACGTAATAAAACATTAACAATCCCAGACTGCCTAAAGTTATCAGATTTTTAGTATTTCAATAATAAGAACTGAAATCCAGGATTGTTATTTTTAGGTTTACTATTGTATTACATTTTATATTTGGTATAACGGAATTATTATTTTTTTTATATGATATTTAAGTCCTAAAACCGCCGGTTAGGTGTTTTTACAATTCTCTATTAATCCCTCCGTTCTGTCCTCTACAGATAACCAGTTTCCTCTGGATATTGCCTGTGTGAAGAGAGACCACAGCTTTCTGGATCCGGATTCCCTTAAATCCCTCTGCAGGTACAGATAAGTAAATTCAGAATGTTTGTTTTCTTGTTTTTGTTAGATTATTATTTTATTATTATTATTATTATTTTTTTCCCTTGGGGGCAGGGTCGTCTTTTTTTTCCCCTTGGGGGCAGGGTCGTCTTTTTTTTTTTTTTTCCCTTGGGGGCAGGGTGGTCTTTTTTACCTTGGGGGCAGGGTCTTCCTAATCTTTGTGGTCCTGTGCCACCATCTTGGACTTCCATGGCCAGTGGGAACCATAAAAGAACACTTGCACTTGGCGCATTGGGAGACCTAATAGAAATAAAACTTTAGCTGATGATCCCAAAATAAAAGTCGGGAGCTACAAGTGCGTACTTACCAGCCCAGGTTGTCCAGCGCAGGCATGGTCTTCTTTTTCCCTGGGTGCAGGGTCTTCCTACTCTTGGTGGTCCTGTGCCACCATCTTGGATTCAGGAGACGGCTGTCACTTCCTGATGACTAACAGTGGGCTCCCCTCCGTGTATGTGTGCGCACAAGATCACTGATGGGAGGAGGAGCATGTCCTGAAGCCTCCTGGAACATTTATCTCAAGAAGCTGTGGGTAGGAGGGCAGGCCATAGAATGTCATCCTAGTCTGGTGTGGATTTATTGGTTTATGTTGTGCTTTTCCCGGTTGGTTTTTGGCTCGGGTGCCCCTTTTTTTTGGGGGATTTTGGGGGGATTGGGCGAGAGGAGGTAATAAAAAGAAACAGAGAGAGACGAGGGGAGGTAAAAAAAAACAAGAGAGAGAGAGAGAGGAGGTAAAAAAGAGAGAGACAGAGAGGACGGTCCAATAAGCGCGAGAGGCGAGGAGGTACAACAAAGAGAGGAGGTAAAACAAGAGAGAGAAGAGAGACAGGAGGTACACAACAAGACGAGAGAGAGAGGAGGTAATAAACAAAGAGCCGGGAAGAGAGCGGGGGTACATAAACACCAGAGAGACGAGAGAGGCAGGTCATAAAAAGAGGAGAGAGACGAGGAGGTACATAAAAAAGAGAGACGAGAGCGAGAGGAGGTATACAACCGAGAGAGAGGAGAGAGAGAGCGCGAGAGAGGCGGAGAGAGAGCGAGATAGAAGAGCGAGCGAGATTAGAGAGACGAGAAGAGATACGCGAGCGAGAGCGCGATCCGCGCGCGCGAGATAAGAGAGAGAGCGACGATCAGCGAGCGAGAGAGATAAGAGAGAGAGAGCTCGAGAGAGAGGCGAGATCCGAGAGCGAGAGAGAGAGGCTACGGGAGAGAGAGCGACGAGAGAGAGGAGAAGCTGAGAGAGAGCGAGAGAGAGAGACGACGGCAAGAGAGAGAGAGCGAGAGGTTAGCGAGCGAGAGCGAAGTTGAGCGCGAGGCGAGAGAGAGAGAGCGAGCGAGAGAGAGAGAGAGCGAGAGAGAGATGCGCTGAGAGCGAGAGTGCGACGTGAGTAGAGAGAGAGACGTGAGCGCGAGAGAGCCGAGAGAGAGAGAGAGCGCGCGGAGAGAGGAGAGCAGGGAGAGACGTGAGAGCGAGCGAGAGAGAGACAGTGACGAGAGAGCGAGAGCGCGTGAGAGAGGAGCGAGCGAGAGAGAGAGTGAAGAGAGAGAGAGAGCCCGAGAGAAGTGAGAGAGAGAGAGAGAGAGCAGTGAGAGAGAGCGAGTAGAGACGTCTGAGAGAAGTGAGAGGAGAGAGAGAGCGAGAGAGAGAGCGCGCGTGAGCGAGGAGAGCGAGACGTGAGAGAGAGGCGAGAGAGCACGTGAGAGAGATCGAGAGAGAGAGCGAGAGGCGAGAGCGCGAGCATTGGAGCGAGAGCGAGTGCGAGAAGTGAGCGACAGAGGCAGAGAGAGGAGTTGCGGAAGTGAGAGAGAGAGCAGAGCGAGGACAGTGAGAGGAGACGAGCGAGAAGTGCGAGAGAGCGAGCGAGCGAGTGAGAGAGCGAGAGCCTTGAGAGAAGTGAGAGAGAGCGAGCGTGAGAGAGAGACGTGAGAGAGAGAGAGAGTGCGGAGAGGAGCGAGCAGTGAGCGAGAGAGCGAGAGAGAGAGCCGTGAGACGAGAGAGAGGAGGAGCGCGAGAGAGCGAGATGCGACGAGAGCGAGCGCGAGCGGTGCGAGAGCAGAGAGAGCGAGTGGAGAGCGAGACGAGAGAAGTGAGAGAGAGAGAGAGCGAAGCAGTGAGAGAGAGAGAGACAGTGCGAGAGAGCGCGAGCCAGTGAGAGCGAGACGAGAACGTGAGAGAGAGCGAGCGAGAAAGTTGAGAGAGACGAGAGCGAAGTGAGCGAGAGAGAGAGAGCAGCGAGAGAGAGAGAGCGAGAAGTGAGCGAGCGAGAGAGAGAAGTGAGAGAGAGAGAGAGGAGAGCGAAGTTGAGAGAGCAGTGCGCGAGAAGTGAGAGAAGTCGCGGATAGAGAGAGAGAGAGAGCGAAGTGCGAGCGTAGAGACGTGAGAGAGAGAAGTGCGACGAGAGAGAGAGAGAGAGAAGTGAGAGTGCGAGAGCGAGCGCGCGAGAAGTGCGAAGAGAGAGAGAGAGCGAAGTGGACGAGAGAGACGAGGAGAGGCAGTGACTGGCGCGCGAGAGAGAGCAGCGAGAATTGCGCGAGTCGAGAGCGTGCGAGAGCGAGAAGCGCGAGAGAGAGTGAAGAGTCGAGAGCGAGCGAAGAGCAGTGCAGCGAGCAGTGCGAGAGAGTGAGCGAGAGAGTGCGAGCGAAGTGAGAGAGCGAGCGAGAGAGAGACGTGAGCGAGAAGTGAGCAGAGCAGCGAGAGATGCGACGTTGAGCGAGAGTGCGAGGCGCGAGAGCGAGAGCTGATTGCGCGAGCGCGCGCGCGCAGAGCGACGCGAAGTGAGAGAGAGACGAGAGAGAGAAGATGAGAGAGTGCGAGAGAGAGCGAGCGAGAGCGAGAGCAGAAGACGTGAGAGCGTGATCGAGAGAGCGCGAGAGAAGTGAGAGAAGAGAGAGAGCGAGAGAGAGAGAGAGAGGAGAGACGTGAGGAGCGCAGAGAGAGAGCCCGCGAGAGAGGGGTTGCGGAGAGAGAGAGAGAGAGAGAGAGATGAGAGAAGTGCGAGAGAGAGAGAGAGAGAGGAGACAGTGAGAGCGAGAGAGTGCAGTGAGAGAGCGACGAGA